>JAPMOR010117133.1:146716-165701 GCA_026543865.1 Argiope aurantia
TCATCCAAAATTTTATATAAGTCTCAGAATCAGAGTTTTGAATAATAATATTGACTTTTTCTAGAAAGTTATAAATTTTGCATTCTTACTCTTGATAAATAATGTTGAATCTACTAGCTTTCTATTTCTTCTACAGTCTTTGTGATGAAAGGATAAGTAATTCATTTAATTTTTATTTTTGTATGTATGTTAAATTAACTATATATGAAAGTAAATAAATTCGGCTGTGGTTCTAAAATCATGTTATCTTCAGCTTTCAAAATGTAATAGTCCAAAATCTAGAACTATCTTAGATTGGTTTTTCACTTTCTCAGAATAAACTGCTGTTGTAGCAATTCTTTAATTTCATTCTCTAGGTGAGGAAAATTAGCTTTTTGTGTTGATAAAGTTTTGAACATGAAGGTAATTGCTTCTTTCTGTTTTGAATTCTTCTCTGATGAATATGCACATGGCATCTCTCTCTAATAGTCATGAGTTGGATGTGTGTAAAATACCTTAAATTTTTACAATAACTTACATTGATTAAAATAAGTGTGTAAAACTTCAAGTAAACTTATTTCTAGATTGAAACACTATCATCTCTTTTAAAAATTATTTGCAACACAACTTAATCTTTTTACACTATATATCTCTCTACTAATTATATAGAAGAATGTGTTTTGGCATGTATGTTTGTTGGCATGCTACAACGAACCCATGTGATTTAGAGCTACTGAAGTTGGAAAAAAAAAAAAAAAATGGAGGATGAGAATGTGCATCTCGAAATGATTTCTTTCGTAAAAGTGAATTTAAAAATAAAGCATCTGCTCCTGGCTCTGAAATCACTGTTGCCTAGCAGAGGCAGCCATTTCTCAATTTTTCAGGATCATTGGTTCCAGATAATATTTTCTTTCCATTTCATTACATCATACTAGAATAACTTTGTAAACACTATCTCTTTAAATATTTATTTTATTTGCAATTCATTTTGCATTTTTCTACAACGTCTTCAAGATCTTTTCATTAGTTAAATAAATAGCTATCATCAACTGAAAAATCCCATATTTTTTTCTTGCATTTACCTCTTTAAGAAATATCATGTTTTATATATATTTCATTTCTTACAGTAACAGTGCTAAAAATTATACTTTTCCGAGTTTTATTTACAATAAGAGTTAACATATCTTTTAATTTGAGCTTTTGTAAATATGATGGTAACATGTTGATAAAAGTTAATTTTTCTCATGCATACGGAATGTGCTAGTAAGGGTTAAAATTTATTTTTATTTCATGTGAAATAAATTATATGAAGATACGCTTAAAATGTGTTTAAAAATAAATTATAAATAGAAACTTAACTTATATGTTAAAAAATGGGTATTATTGATATGCAAGTTCAACAGCTCATTGACATCTTTACTATAATCTTCTAAATGTCACTACTTATTTTGGGATTTCTAAACCCCAAATTCAAATTTCTCGAAATGTAAGAAAAATTTCTCTCTTACCTTGTCATTCCGGGATCTTCTAAATTAAATAGAATCGAGGTATTCCAAGGTGAATTAAATCACATAGACATTGAAATCATTAATCCAAGTGATCTCATTTTTGTCATCTTTTTTATCTGCAGGACGAGGACACAGCCACAGATAGTTATATAAAAAATATTTACATATATTTCATTTTACGTGCACGAATTCTTTACACATCACAAAACCATCTTTGGTTCCATCATATACGCTTCATCCAAACTGAAACCTAAACCCCACTTACACCACTTACTCCGTGGGATCATGGAAAATTTTTTCCTGACGTCACCAGCGCGCATGCGCAAAGGAGATCATTACTATCTAGATCATTAAGGTTAAGTCAAGAATTCCAACAACTTAGTAAATTTAATATTTTCTGTTACATAAACGACTTAACATTAGCATCCCTGTTTAGACATTCTTTATCGATTATGAGTGAAAAAATAGACAAATCTTTTTATTTCTATTATTTATTTTTATTTCTGAATTTTCCTTTTGTTACAAATTCTAAAACAGAAAATATTTGAAGTAGGAAAGGAAAATAAGGAATCATAACTTCGAGTTCATGTAAGTTGACATAGAAAAATCAAAGTATTATTTATAGAAAATTATTCATATTAAAATATAATATATGCTCGCAAATATTGTATACATGATGGCTAAATGAAGAATATTAGATGAAGTTATGTTGTAATGCCTATAGGCATTATTGTGTATGTTTATGGATACTTTGGTATCTATCAACATAATTTTATAATTATGCTTTCTTTAAACATTATTATGCATTAAAGATGTTTTTAGTTAATATACCCCCCCCCCCTTTTAGAACGAAATGAATGTCTAAAAACGTTGGAAAAGTTTGAAATTTTTGTGATGACACCATTAAAAATTTTAATTATAAATTAGTGGAATCTATGCCAAAACTTGGATCTCATAAAAGCTATGGGACGAAATATTTGTTACCAGATTGCTATATCATAAGTGTAAGGGAACCTCTATTAATTGCTGTTGTCGTGTTCATGGAAATGCAAAAAGTGAGGAAAGAGTCTCAGATAACCTCCATTAATTAAACAACATATGTAAAAATTTTGGTGTTTGTCCCAAAAAATTTGCACAGTTCTGTACCAAATTTTCTGCAGAGGAAGGAATACCTAAATTTCAAAAGAAATACAGCTTTTCAGTAAAATTTAAATTAACAATTTGCATAATCAAGAGTTTTATTTCTATATTATTTATTGATATTCAGAAGTTAAAAATAAATTAACAGTACTGACCAAATTAAAAATAAGCATTAACCTTAAATTTAAATTGCATAAAATGGGGGGGGGAGAAGAAAATGATAAATCTTGTTTGAAGACTTTATCTAGGGTCACTTTTAAGCAAAGATTCAAAAGAAGGATTTTTTTTTTTTCCTTCTGTGAGGGCTCTGACTTTTGCTTAAATATTGGACCTTCGTGAACCAAATGGTTTTTAAAAGACAAGAATTAGAATATAAAAAATAAAGACAAAAAAAAATTAGAATATTAAATTAGTAAACAAAATATTTCAAAAATTCAAATCCAAATTTAAACTTACAAAACTGAATACAGTCATTGCAAAATAGTACTATACGGCCAATAAACATCAAACCATAAAACAAATAAACATTAATAAGTTTGAAAATCAAGTATCATGGAAAGAAAATATGTACAACAAAAATATTATATTTTGCAGTGGTTGTACTCAGTTTTGTATGTTTAGATATAGATTTCAATTTTTAAAATAATTTGTTCATTTATGTTTTAGATGCAGCAGGATTTAAAAAAAAAATTAGTAGCATAAAAATTTTTTCTTTTAACTTTATAGTTTCATTAATCCACTGCAAAAAAAAGAAAAATTCGAAAATGAAAAATTTAGTTACCTTAACTCAAAAAAGAATTAGTTTCAGAATAAAACAAACATCAATATTAAAAGTTATACATGATACTCTCCAACTCCAAATTTAATGAAATGGACCAAGTCAAATTCAAGAAAATTTATATAAAAGTCCATGAACCTCTTAATACATATATAAGTAATATAATTTCAGAAATAAAATTGAAAATGTTCCCCTGTTTTATAACTGCAAGAGACAAATTAAAATGACATATCTGATTTTGTTTCAATTGATCTCAAATGTTTACTAATTGATATGGTAACATTTTATCATATTACTTTAAAAAAATGTCTTTTTAATGCTAAGCAAATAATAAATGAGAAGTGTAGGACTAAATAAAACAATGAAAATTGATGATAATAAATTAAAAAAGAAGCGAAAAATGTGACCAGTTCTTCTTCCATAATGCTTTGCGATTAGGACAAAGTGTGAAAGACACATCCTAGCATGTATGACACCACACATCTAGTATATTATATGCATTGGTTATATATACAATAGAAGTAAGTACACATTCATACATAAAAAAAAAAAGAAGTGTACCTTTGCTGCTTTAATTTTAAACCAAAATATTGCAAACTGGACAATAAAAGTTGAAGGATAAGGATGTAAATTAATTTATATTTTTAATGATAAATAACTCTAGATTTTTATGATTCATAATTCATTAGAATATATTGTGTAGCAAGTATTTTAAATGACTCGATTCGAAATTGTAGGATTTTTCATTATTTTCACATAGGGTAATACAGAGATTATTATTTAAATCTGTAAAAAGCTACATTTATTTAAATGAAAGATGACAAAAAAAAAAAAAAAAACAGAATTAGAACAAGCAAAGGCCATGATATTGCTCAGAAAACAAAAATAAAAATTCAAAATCATGTTCAAATAAATAATTTATTAAGTAGCTTTATGTCACAAATCAGATAACTGACAAAACATTTAAATACAAGTTCCTTTCAGGACAGTTGGTTTAAATATTTCATATATGAAAATAATAATCCAGATTCAAATTTAAAAGCAATTTTAAATGGAATAGTTAAAAAAAGAACTCTGTGCCCAATCTAACCATCATTTAATTATAGAATGAAACAATCTTTAAATCATGAAGTGACACATTTATAAGAGTTATTGACATAATAAAAAATTTACAAAAGATAATTAATTATGAAAAATAATGTTCTAACATTTAAACTATACTTGATTTTAATATGAGCACATAGCCATTGTAAATTAAATGAAAGCATGAAACTGATATGTTCTGAAAATATAATAAAAAGTGTATCAATGTTTTGGGAACCAAGGTAGTAGCCCATTTTATGATTCAGCCCTTGCGTACAAGTGTTTAAAAAAACAGAATAAGATAAAGATAATCAAGCACTAAGCATAATTTTTTCAAGAGTAAGCATTTTTCAGTTAGGGGAGAATTCTGTACCTTTGACCAATTTTTAGTATTAATCCTTTATTGACTTTCTTTATAAATTCACTATTCTATAGCGAAAGCTGCCCTTAACCATGCTTAGTTTTCAATTTATTACATATTTTAAAAAAACTAAAATTTTCAATTATAACATTTTTAATTTTTTAAAACCTTACATGGTACAGTATAGTTAGTCTTGTACCACTGACTAAATGTTGTACTGTCAACTTAACCTTATTGTGAAAACAAATATAAATGAGAAAATGATATTATAATACAATAAGATAATTATTTTTGATTAAAATCCATTTTTATACTTTTTAGTAGATTTCTTTCTTTAAAAATATATTCGTCATTTTACTATTTAATGAACAAGGAACATCTTTACTCAATTTTATAATTTGCGAAAAATCTATAACTATTTTTAAAATTCATATTCTTTAGAAATATAACTGTAGGCTCATAGCTATTGTTTTCCTGTACTTTTGTTAGCAATCCATAATCTTCATATGTTTGCATATACAATATAAATAAGAGGGAGTATTTTAACTGTAAAAAAATTCAAATTTGAAATTTTGAAGAATTCCCACCTTTCAGACTGTTTGAGACTGAAGAATACATTTCTAGTCATGTCTCTCTGCAAGTACAAGAGATCAAAAATGCTTTGAGCTAAAAGGATGAAATTTAGTACATGTTCTTTGGACTAAATTTGTAAATCTCTATCAAATTCTAAATGAAATCCATTTCCAGTAAGTTTATCTATCCATGTGAGTACAAGTAAACATGATAGCTACAAAACAAAAATAGAATTGCTAGTTAGATGAATAAAATTTTGTACAGAGTTTTACTACCTAAAGTGAAGATCCATCTCAAATTTTGAATTAAATATGCAAAGAGATTGACCATCTGTCTTTAAATTCATATGCATGAAAAAAAAATGCACTAATTCAAAAATATTATAACTTAAATAAATAAAATTTGCTTTCTGATCTTGTTACTAAAATTGCATTTCTGTTGCAAATTCTGGTTTCAGACAATTGATGAAAAGGTATCCAATATACACATTCAGTTTTCTTTACTATATTAAGATGCACAAAAAGTTCATGTGCAGGATTCTGAAAATAAAAATCCAAGTACTCTTGCCATCGACAGGCTTGCTCAAGGAAACATAGCATTTATTAGGAGATATGTAAGAAAGTTTCAGGGCATTCACTCACACTAGTTTTTTAAATAACAAAAATAAATTCAGAAATCAAAAGCATTGCTAAGGTAGTAGTATAAATATCAAAAGTTACTTACCTATATAAATTCTCATTTTTTGTGAATTTTTTTTAGTAGGGCCAAATATCCCTAATTCGACAACTTTTTTAATATAATCTAAAGATTAAACAGAACTAAGATATTGCATAATTTTGAATATCAAATTGTAGATTGAAATATGCTTAAAACTCAGAAATATATCAATTTGTCATTACTTCAAGAGAAAGCTTCTATTTTATAGAAGGATAAAAAGATAAAATTTATTTCAGACTCCCAAAATATACTTACCTATCCAATATCACCATGGTTGTTCAGATTGGAATGGAAATCCCTTGCAACAGACCATACGACCAAGTATCCAAATAAGAAATACTGTACCTCTGACTTGGTCTAAAGGAATAACTCATCACAGACAGCTTCACATTTAAACTTCTATAATTTATTTTTGGTGAAAAAACCAGAGTTCTAAATTTACTTACTTTTAAATTTAGCCCCCAATTGCCAATACAAACAGAGTTTAATTAAAGGTATAATTGGGGGGGAGGGAACACACACTTTCCCATATTTAAGATTTTTTTTTTTTTTTCCCATCTTCATATTTAAGACGTCTTGAACATTTCTTAGAGTTGTTAAAATTCTTACTTTAAAAAAAATCAAGAAGATATCTAATTAATTCATTAGACTGAAGTAATAAGTAAATAAAATAAAAGGGAAAAAATGCCATTTTAAAATAATGGCATGGTTTCTTACCAAAATCATGCAAACCAAGAGAACTCAACACTCTTGCAACTTAAATGATCATAAGAATCAGAATTACCATATTAGAAAGAAATCACCATAAAAAGATTTAATTTAAGCAACTACATCATCTAATTTTAAGTTAATTTATAAAAATTTTACACTTAAATAAGAAGTAAATATTATATATGTTTATATATCTCTTATAGAAAATATATTCAAATCAATATGATTTTGTTAACCCGGCACAAGTTAAGAACCCGTTCAGGAGCTTATGCCGGGAAACAAACCTCCATCCTTCCTTCAAATCAATAAATACGTAATAAGTATATAATTTATGGCAGCAATTTTAATTTCAAACATATAAAATATTTTTAGTTTTTATATCTATTTCTAAAATTAAGAAATGAGATTACACTATAATGAATAACAATGCAAATTTTAGACTCTGAATTTATTCAAATTTGCTTTATAATACTTATTATTAAATTGAAAAACACATTACCCAGCATATTCAGTCATTAATTTAAGCAAATGAGTATAATGTTCATGTATTACATTCTTTTATAAGTATATAAAGCAATCAATTCAATGCGTAACTTCAACATGAATTTTGTAGAATTGAAACTGCAGAGTTTCCTCTATCGTTTATTCAGTTTGTAAAGCTCCTTGTTTCTCAACTTTAATTTGAAAAATTATTTGTTTCTCTTCCTGATGCTGAAATCGTAGAATTTGCTCTTCCTCCCATTCAGTTAATAGAGCTTTATATCCCCCATCCTCATTTGGTATAAAGTTTTCTTTTGGTATCAAGGTTTGTGCAGTCTTCTGTCTCTCTTGCTGAATTCTGTATTTCTTGCGAGTTTTATAATGCTTTCTGAGATGAGCTTTGGCTCGGAAACCAACTTTATAAAATTCACAAATATGTGGCCGTTCTCCGACGTGGATAAAATTATGTGTCTCAAGTTCTCTCTTTGTTATGAAACTTTTACAACATACCTTACATTTGAGAGGCTTTTTTATACCGTGAGTATAAGCATGTCTATTAACCTCAGCTCTAGTTTGAAATCAGTTTTTACAAAATTCACAACAAAAAGGTTTTAGTCCAGTGTGAATATATTGATGTCTTTTCAAAGTAGCTTTGTGCTTAAAACACTTGTTACATAGTTCACAAACATATGGTTTTTCGCCAGTATGAGTTCTATGATGATATCGTAGGTCACATTTACAAATAAATCCCTTTTGGCATAATTCACAAACAAACGGTCTTTCTCCAGTATGAGATAAAAGATGGGTTTCTAAGTTAGAATATTTATCATAAGTTTTACTGCATGACTCGCAAGTATAATGAGATTCTCTTGAGTGAATCAATCTATGTTTAGTAAGCTCCCAATTATCATAAAAACTTTTGCTACAAATTCCACAACTGAAAGGTTTAATTTTAAAATGAGTCATGTAATGACGCTTGAATTGATTTCTGAGGCAAAATCTTTTGGCACAGACATCACAGGGATGAGGTTTCACTTCAAGATGATCTAAATGATGTAGATTGCGGGTAGTTCGTTTAGCATACCATTTTCCACAATCCTTACATATGTACGGTCTCTCTCCAGCATGAATACGGCGATGAGAATACAAATTACTCTTCTGAGTGAATCCAGAATTACAAATATCACATATAAAACGTTTACTCACCAAGCTGTCCATCTTTAAAGAATATCAGACTTTTAAAATTTTTAGTACCAAACGACATAAATTATTTCAAACATTGTTCACAGAAATACAAAAAATAAAATACTAAAAATACTTAATTCAAAATTAGAATTCTTGTGAATAATATAAATTGCCTACTGTTTCATAATTTTAACATAAAAATGATTGATTGATTGAAAGATAATTTGTTCGCATAATATGATCGATTTGTTACTCATAAAAATGATCAGAAAATATTTTTATTTTTGAATTCATTCTAAATAAATTTGTTTTTCTAGATTCCAGATCCTAAAAAACAAAAAAATAAGCAGAAACAATACAATTTTTTTCATCATCATTATCTCTATCGTTGGGGCTAGTTAATAATCAAACAGAAATATATTTTTTACCAACAGATTTTTTGTTTCAAAGAATCTTTAACAACCATGTTAATTTGAAATTTCAAAAATCTTTTCCAATCTATATAATTGGAATGATAAATTAACTGTGACCGAATTTAGAAAAGCACAACATGTTGACATGTTTGAAACTGTACTGAGCATTACAGTTTATTGTCAACTTCAGAAGTAGCGATGGATCCTGCGTGTAGGAATCGAATTTTAAGAAATAAGGACTATTTATCTAAAAAAATAAGTTTAGATAAATTAAAAAAATATTTAAAGAAACATAATATTTTTACTAATGCTATGTTGGATGATATTTATAATTTCCCATCTGAATACGACTTTTTCATAGAGCTAACTACAAGAGGTCCTGATGCTTTTGACAAATTTCGTCAGGTTTTAGTAGATGCTGGATATTCTGAAGAAGCTAAATTTTTGGAAACTAATTCACCTAATACTGATCTAACATTGAATGTGATCGCTAGAAAACGGTTATGTTACAAAATGAATTCGAAACCGTTCATTGGACATTGTTTTATAATAAATAACGTCAAATTTGAATCGCATTCGTACAGATATGGTTCAGATGTAGATGCTGAAGCTTTGTACGTCTTATTCAGGAAACTTGGCTACAACGTGACAAGTAAAAGAAACTTGACAGCGGACGAGATGAGAGCTTATTTGAAAAAATTCAGCCAGGAGGATTGGTCTGCCGTAGATTCATGTGTTCTTTTTATTTTAAGTCATGGAGACAATACGGACAATCTAGATATCATCTATGGATCTGATTCCGACTTTGTGAAAAAAATTGAGATCTATCAAATGTTCGACAATTTCAATTGTGAATCTTTGAGATACAAACCTAAACTATTTTTTTTCCAAGCTTGTCGTGGAGATGAAGAAGATTATGGAAAATTTCCAAATGTGTCAGCTGATGCAGCCAGAATAGTGAAAATTCCAACGATGTCCAATATGTTAGCAGTACATAGTTCTCTTCCAAATCACAAATCTTATAGGGATCATGAGAAAGGTACCTGGTTTTGTCAAGATTTAATTGAAGTCTTCTCTAGTGATTATTTAACTGAAGACTTAGAAACTATGTTAAAAACTGTTGCTCAAAAACTTGAATCTAGACTATCAATGAAATTGTGTAAGCAAGTTCTTCATATAGATCATTTTGGTTTTAAGGCTGCTATTTTCTTTTGCATGGAAAATGTTGCTGACATTTGTGAAATTTATGATCCCCAAAAGCTTGGAATGCCCTAAATTTTTGTAGAAAAAGACTAACATAATTTTATATTTTTTTATATATTATTGTTTGAAGGATGTATTTCTTGTTAATATAGGGAAAGTTTTGCAAAACAGGTAAAGAATCATTTAATGTACTATTTTTAAATATATTTGAAAAACAGACTTAACCTCTTACTGTAGTTTTTAAAGTTAAAATTATATGGCTTATAAATTGAATTAATATTGAATGTTCATTGTCATTGCTTAACACAATGACTGTGAGAAATATTTTGAAGTTCAGGTATTATTATTTATTTAGTTATTTTACAATTGGCACTCAGCATTTTGAAAATTTTAGGTCTTTTGTTTCAGTTTGCATGATCTCTGTAAAACTATTAGGTTGTTAATTGTATTCTATATTTAAAAATAAGCATTTTATGAATTCTTATAAAAGTTTATAACAATGTAATGAAATGAAGAGTTTTTGTTACAAAGATGAATCAAAGAAGATAATTAAGATTAAATATTATGTTAATAAATAAATAAATCATATTATCTGTGGAATTCTTGTGCCTTTTTTATACTGTTCCTTGTTCAAATTGTATAGAAAATGTATAGGTAAATCAACAGTTTTATATAACTATTTGAGCTATTACATCTTTGTGACTTTGTTGTAGCCTAGCCTTATAGTTACTGACTATATGTCTCGATAAGAAATAATAATATAAATATGATTGTTTATGATAAATGTTCTTTATTTCGAAACGAGAGTGCTATTAATATCAAGTGGTATGTACTCAATTTTCATTAACATTCTTATTGATTTAAAATTGTTGTTTTATCTTCTTTACACTCATATTTGTTTAAGTGCCATAGTTCTTTAAAATTTATTTAAAAAGTCTGTTTAAAAACTTCCTTATAAAATTAAATTATTAATTTATAAAATATTGACCTGATGTCTTTATTTTATATATATATGTGTGTGTGTGTGTATATAATTACACCAAGGGGTTAAATCAGTTTCTTTCAGGTAAGTGCTCTAGGATATTTTTGGCAAATTTGTTTTGTTTTTACCTGCTGTACTTGATTTTACTGCAGTTTTTGTGCTGCTTCAAAATGAAGCTTTGCTATGTGAAATAGTTGCTGCTTTCACTCTCATTATTTAAAATGATTAATGTTGTAACAGTCTGTATCAAATATGTAAATGTTTTTGGGTTCGAACCAAAACAAAATTTGGTATAATATAGTTTTTTTATAAAACTCAATAATACCTAAAGAATATATTAAAAAAAATTCTTTGATAATAATGTGATGAATGAAGCTGTGAATAAATTTCTAAAAGTTCCTCACAACCTGGTTGGAGCTGATATGCACTGCTTATTCTATTATTTTAAATTATTATACCATTATTTTAAAGTCTACACAGATAGAATCTCTAAATAAGCTATCTTATTTATCAGATAGTTTGTCCATCACATGCCTAGATATATTTTACCCTATGAGCCAAAATACTCCATTCAACAGAGCCCTGACTTGGATGCTTTCCCGCGCATAGCTTAGATTTAGGGGAGAAGGGTAATTTGCAACTGTATCCGATTATGTTTTCTAAGAGGTGCTGTTGCCCCTGACATTGATTGTTGCACTTTTAAAAAAAATAATAATTAGAAGACAGTAGTTACAGGAATGAAATGTTTATCACTAAAGGAAAACTCTAAATTCAAACAAAGATTTCAATTTTTGTTATACATTTTACTACGATTAACATACCCTGGCTCTTTTTGAATATTTTTATGCATAAGATATGACAAATTTCTTATTTCTTTTGAAATAAATTTACAAAAATCTTTGTTTGTTTATTTTTATTGATACCAATTGTTTAGATTTTTTTTTCTGAGTTCTTTTTTGTTTTTTTCTAATAGTAAAATTTTGTGCTAATAAATATTTTGATTTAGTGTGCTGGGTTTGTTGCCTTACCAAACAAGATAAGTTTAAAATTATAAGATTACCATTTTTTATTAATGACTGTCTTTTTTTTTAATTTTTCATAATCTGTGCATTTTATTATCATCATGTTTTAGAGAAATATTATAATTGTTATATACAATTAAAATCGGTTGTAAATGTAATTTCCAAAAAAAGTGAAATTTGTTATTCAATTTTTAAAAAGTTTTTTCAGAAAAAATTTAAAGGTGATTCAAACCTGTAGTTTGAAACATTGTAGATGATAATATTTTATGTTTGATTTGTTCACATTGATTTTATTTTTTAATATTTATTTGAAATTATAAGATGCTGAAAAAACAGTACTTATCTTTGAATTACGTGTGAGTATAAATTTAGCAGCATCAAATTAAACAAACCTTTCCCTAAAACTGCAAATGACAACTATAGGGAGTCATGTCAATATTGAAAAGTAGTGAAGCTTTTCAATTTTAGCTCAGGAAGTATCCTTTTCTTATAATTTCTCTGAAGAAAGGGATGATTCCGTTTTTATTGATGAAAAATTATCCTGAGTTTTGAGGCACTGGAATTCTCACGTTAGTGGGGCTCATATAGTTAATTTGCTCAATCTTTGTCATCTAGCCATTCTAATTATTATTTGATTTGCCAGTTTTTATCTTTTAACTGAATTCTTACTAAACTTGTTATACTAAGAAGTATATATAATTAAAGTAATTTAATCAATATTTTCAGGACATCTATAACCACGCACCCTTATCTTTTATTCTATTAGGTGACTTCTCTTTGAGAAGATATAGAAATATTTTTGTAATTTAATGTGTTGTTCATATGTGTATGTATTAAATAAAGCTTCATACAAATTTTATTATTTTTATTATGTTGTTTTTATATATCTTCAATCTCGCAAAGTTTAAAATATTTTCTAATTTTTTTCCTTCCTTCCATGACCTATGTACTTTAATTTCCTGAAATATTTTTTTATTGTGTTTTATACACTCTAAAGTGTACATGATTTTAAAATTGTTTTTATTCATATTTTGGATGTGTGGTTCATCAATTTGCTCAATAAACATTTACTGCTGAGTAATTTTTGAAAAATAATTGTATATTTTAGGAATGAGTATAAATAAATTTTTACTTAAAAGTGTCTGCTGTCATTGTATATTCTTCTATTCTTTACATGTTATTTTGTTTTAACATATTAATCTTTGTTAAATTGTCTTCACTAAAGCCAAACATTTAAAAAAAATCAGATAAGGAAGTCCATTTTTATGATAAAAGAAATATTAATTCCACTATTATTTTATTGATCTGAAATATTATCTCCATAGGATTCATTCTACTTTTTTTAATTATCATGAGGATTATAATTTATCTAAAAAATGATATGTATTGAATGCCTTCTCAAAGTCATCTCAACAACTCAAAATAGGGTCATATGCATAAATTTTCCATATTGGACAAATACTGCTAGTGAGTGTTTCTATGAGATTCTTAAAGGTGTAAAATAATTATGTTAACTATTTTGATCTGAATAGTTCATTAAATTTTTAAATATATTTAATAAAATATCTTTTCATTTATCACTAATTAATAATTCATTACCATATATGATTTTCTATTTAAATAAGATTTTTTTTTTCCTCCTTGTGTTTTACATTAGTATATTTACTACAACTGTCATTTTCTCAGCTAAGCTGTTTGCTTCTGAGAAACTGTAAGAATCTCTTTAAAATAACAAAATCAACAATTTCTTGTATAAATTTCCTAATGAAAGCTTTTTTTCATTTCAAAATTATAACAAACACATCTGCTAATTTGATACTATCTTTCCATGACTGCCTATCAAAATAGTGATAGTCTGGAATCATCAAAAATTTTATTTAAAAAATATTTTAATAATTAAGATGGCTTATTTTTTCATTTTTTGAAAAACGGGTATTGATTTAGTAATGGTTCTTTAAAACTTTTTGGAATAACTGCTAATCACCTTCAAAAAAGTCTACAGCCATGTTTTTTTTATTATGTATGTATGATAATGTTAAAGTATGAAATTTGTTATTTCATGGATCAGGATTGGTCATTTCATGAAATTACTAGGTATTTTATGAAATAACTGAAATATGCTGTTTTTTGGTAATATGTATATCTGGAGTCAAAAAAATTTTGTTGCTATTGACTAATTTCATTTGATGTAGCATATTTAATCTAAAACTTCTGATAAAGAGGAAGTATGTTTTATAAAAAATTGTGGTTAGCTTCCTAGAGATTGTGGGAAAATGGTCTATGTATGTGCTTTTGTTTTTAATTTTTTTTCTGTTGGTTTTTAGTTGGAGGGCATAGAATACATCTGAACTTGTGTCATGACCAAGAAAATAATCAAAAAATTCTTTTCTATGGGAAAAAAAAAATGTTTTTTTTTATTATTGTTTTACTGAAGAGAAATATTAAAATATGTATAATGATAGCAGATTAACTTACATTAACTGAAAATACTAAATGCCATGTAAAATAAATGTTTATTTAATATTGTGTGCTTGGAACTTGCAAAAAAACATCGTAGTATCTGCTGACTGTTATCTGTGATTTAATCTATTTTAATTGAATAAAATGTAGAGGGTGGTTATAATTAAAGTGCAAGTGTTTGAAGGACTGTAAAAGAAAAATTACTTGGAGAATGTTGAAGAAATTTGGTATATGTTATATTTACAACATGGGGAAATGAATTACACAATAAAAAAAATAGTCCAACTTTTTGTCATAGGTGGCCCTTTTTAATGACAATATTTTATACATAGTAATTATAACATTTTTCTTTGTTAAAATATGAAATGCGTAATGTTTTGCAATATTTATTCAATATGGGATCCTTCAAGTCCAATCAAATGCTGTAGACTCAAGACAGAGGGATCCACAGTAGTACCTAATGTTTCCTGCTGAATTTCTAGGACATGTCTAATAATGCTGCTTTTTAAAGCAACAACAGAGTTAGGTTTTTCCTTGTAGGCGCGATCTTTTAAATATCCTCACAACCAGAAATCGCAAGCCACGCATATTGGAAACATCTGCTAACTATACGATCCTCACTAAAAGTTCGGTGAAGCAGTTGTGTAACACAATGAGCAATGTGAGGTGGTGCTCCATCTTGCATGAATATTGTTGAATTTAGGCAGCTTCTGTCTTGCAAAGCAGGGATCACATTATTTTCTAAAATTTGAGTGTAACTAGTGCCTGTTACGGTGCAGCGAATTAATCCTGTTGGTGGAAGATTTTCGAAAAAAAAAATGGACCAATAATAAAGTCAGCAGTCATACCACACCAAACTATAACAAACGCTGAATGCAAGGATTTTCCAAAAATAGTATGCGAGTTGGATGAGCCCCATATCCTACAGTTATGGATGTTGACTTGTGCAGATAAAGTAAAATGCGCTTCATCAATCCACAAAATCATTCGAATCCATGATTCGTCTTCATCCATTTTGGCAAGAATGAAGTTGGCAAAATCAATTCTTTGTTGTGGATTACTTGGTTGCAAGTGCTGCAAAATTTTAATTTTATATGGATAGCGTCTTAAAATGTAGCCCAAGACTTTGCGTACGGTCGCCCATAAATCTTTGCGACACTTCTAGAGCTTACAGGTCACTGATCCATTAACCCTGAATCAATTGCTTCCCTAATCTCTTCCACAACTTCCTGATTCACAGATCTTCTTCCTCTAGTTCTAGGGAGAACTCTGAGTTCTCCTGTAGCTTCAAATTTATTAATTATTTTCTTTAAGCCATTCACAGACATCGGCCCTTTTCTCAAATCTTTAAGACGGCGATATTCTTTCAAAGCAGCACTATAATTGCTATTCTTTTGGTAATAACATTTTACTAACAGAGCACTTTCTACCTTTGACAAAGTCATGACTATAGCTTAAAGATACATGACTTTTATCATAATGATTTCAAAATTGAAATGGTTTCATTTTGACATAGTGCAGAGCAAAAACAACATTTTAATAATGTACAGCGCCATCTATTACAAAAAAAATGAACTAAAATTTTTTATTGTGTAATTTATTTCCCCCATGTTGCAAACATAACATATACCAAATTTCTTCAACATACTCCACGTAGTTTTTCTTTTACGGTCCTTCAAACACTTGCACTTTTATTATAACCACCCTGTATATATTGACGAAGGATGTATGGTTATTCCTTTTCTAATTAATAATTAATTTTGAATCTTTCCTTTAAACTACACCATTAATTTAGAAGAAGACGCGGAAAATCGTTTTAGTGATGTGATTGTATATTTTATAAAAAAAGGCAAGTCGAAAAAATAAGCCTTTCTGAATTTTGAAGGATCGGGTGCTTTTCAAAAATTTTGTTCATTATAAAATATTTATTTTATTTTAGTAGTCAGAATATGCAATTTTCTACTCTCAGGTAATTAATTTATGTGTACAATGAGTTAACAAAATAAGACTATGAAACATCCTGATTACCTTCTGCAGTTCATAATCGTTAAAAAACAGTTGTTGGTGGAAAATTTTTCTGAAATAGTTCTAAGCTTTTTAAAATGAAAATTTCCGAATGATAGAAGGTATTTGCCTACTAATACATTTTCTATTGTACCTAACGAAGGGAATATGATTATTTCTTTCCTAATTACTGACATAAATGTTTTTTCAATTTTGGTTTTAAGACCACATGCCAAATTTCATTTTTGAAGTTCTCCCCCTTTATCCACGTATTAATTTAGTCACTAAATCATGAAGGAATTGAAAATGTATGTGTGTGTGTGGGGGGGGGTGTTATAAATTTTCTATGCAGATGAGAAGGAAATGAAATTTTACAGCAAAGTTAGAAAAACCTACATATATATATTCTACTACAGTGGAAGTTGGCTGATTTGAAATTGACGGGATCTCTATAAAAATTCCAACTAAGAAAAAATGCACTCATCAAAACAAAATGATAATTTTATAAAGTTTTTTTAAAGTCTTCTCAAGTTTTAATTCAATATGCAAGTTTCAATAACCACCATTTAATTCATAAATAAACAATAAGCGGTATTCATAAATAAATTATCAAAATTTAAAAAAATTAAATTAATAATTTTAATAAGCAAGTAATATTTTTAACAAATATTTTGAAAACAGCTTTTACTCGATAAAATAAAAGTATCATTCCCAATTAATATATCCAAATTTATTTTTAAAAAGCAAGAATTTATTTTTTTTGCTTGATTAATTAAATACAGTGTACAACTCTCTCCTCGATCGATTGAAGGGCCTTTAAAGTTATTCACTTAGAATTATTAATCATTCACAGGATGTAGACATGTTCACTAAAGAAAACAATTTAGAAATAAACACTAATTTTAGTTTTGACTTTCAATTAGGTCAAATAAAGTTGAATTATGTAATATCTTAACATTATTTTAAAAAAATGTTCCTAAAACCAGAGAAAAAATTCAAATTAAAAGCATTTGAATATTTTTTCAATATGTAAAATCTACTTAATTATCCAGTTTCAGTTAAATACAGACCATACAATTAAGTCTATGGCTTCCGCGACATAATATAATTTTGTAGTCCCCAGTGTTTTAGAAAGAGCAAATGGCGCCAGGGGCATGGTATAACAGGTCATAGAAATGCCATATCTCTGGTGCCTTAGAAAAGCTGGATGATTGTGCAAATGTTTTATTTCTGTGACGCTCCCTAAAACTAGTGGCCGGGAATCTACACCCCTTGTTCCCCTTAATGCTACGCCACTGACAACATGGCGGGTTCCGTGTTAAGGTTCAACACAGAAGGAAATCGTGTGTGTAATTTGCACCTCTTCCCTTTGGAGGATTTTACACAAATTTGTAGACATATCTATAATTTGGTATTAAGACTGCATATCGAATTTTATTTATTTGTTTTTATTTTTATCCAACATATTTGGATTTTAAAACTTGGCCTATTTTGTCTTTATGATACCTGGGGCAATTACGTCACTCAATCGCCATGCCACTGATTTAAGTACAATCAGTCGATGTGCTTTATAAGGTACTTGTTATTGTCATAGCTATATTAATTACTTTCTTTTAAATTTCCTAATTCAATCATTTTGAAATCTTTCATCTATGGCCCTTGATTGGATTTTCCAGGAAAGATATCTAACACGAAGCTTCAATATCCAAGACGATGACCAGGGGTGAATTTAAGTATTTTGCGGTCCTAGGTAGAGCATATTAAGATATATATATATATATATATATATGTGTGTGTGTGTGTGTGTGTGTGTGTGTGTGTGTGTGTGTGTGTGTGTGTTTGTGTGTGTGTAATGATATTTTAACTCTAATTTCAATTTAATTAATTTTCAATATTTTATCTTCATTTAGCCCATAGTAACTTTATTCTAAAATATTCTCTTATTTCGTGATCCAATTTCACTGTCTCTACTTAATTAATTCAAGAGAAGCTTTGTTAAATTGCTGACTCAGCTAAAAGTCGAACTTTCCCACACTCTGAGTGAAGAGGCAAAATACCGTTGATGAGGCAAATTCTTTTTAAAAATATCCCTGTGTTTCCCCTGCCTTCTCCACGTGTGTAACGAAAATCCCTATCAAAATCTCGTAATATATTAGCGCTATGAAGAAATGTTTTCCCTATCAAAGTCATAGGTTATATAAGACCAGGGATAAAATGTCCAAGAGCTTTTTTCCTCATTCCTGTCTGTGTCGTTCTGTGTGCTCATCGCTTGTACATATGCCTGCTTCTTAAAAATGAAATAAAACGACGTCACGAAATAGTAAGTCTCTTCAATGTCTTCAAACTGCATTCTGCTTCACAACAAATAATGTTATATATATATATA
>JAPMOR010117133.1:165801-184264 GCA_026543865.1 Argiope aurantia
ATATATATATATATATATGATTTATTTTAGGTTATTTTTTTATATTTTAGTAATTTTGTGAAAATATTTTTTCTTTTTTTTATTTAATTATTATGACTCATGATTACACAGCATTCACGCCTGTGTTCAATTATATTCAAGTAGATGCTTGGTGTTGATAAATGCTGTAATAACTGCAGAGGGTATTTACACATTTTCATTACAATTTCGATAAAGAATTTTGTACAATGAATAAAATAATAAACCAAGATTTACAATTTAAAAACACTAAAAAAAAAAGCATAATATTCATCAGCTGAGGCATGTGGCTGAACGCAGAACAGTTTGAAGAACTCTGTATGAATAATGGCGGTTTCCGCACAAACGTTGGAGGCGATCGCCTCATACCTCGAGACTTAAGGGAACTAAAAAATCTATTGGACACATATTCCAGTACTAAGTAGATGGCAAAATTACTAAGAAAATTTTCTCTCCTTGATTTTTCTTTTAAAAAAAAAAGGAGAAGAAAATATAAAGAAATAAAGGAATGAAAAGAAAAAAATTAATTCGTAAAGGGAAATCAACGTGAACAAAATTACGGAGAAAAAATATCAGACCAATAAATAATTTCAAAAGCCTTGATATTCAGGTTACATAAAAATGATAAAAAATAAAGAAAAGAAAACAATATTCTTAAATCAGCAATATTTTTTAAATTAAAAGCATAAAAAGAATTCCTAACAGTTCCTTATTTACCCAAAGAAAGGAATGTATTTTGAGTAGAAATATTTGCATCAAATGTCGCTTTCTGATGCTCGTATTGCGAATTTTTTCCCCCAAAAGTGTCATCGCCTTTCAAATCGGATATTTTTATTTTCAATAATGTAAGATCATTTAAATTAGTAAGAATAATTTCGCAATATTTTTTTTAAATCAATGAGAAATTCTATGTGCAGTTTAATTATAAATGGTAATTAAATTTTGAACTGAAAATTTCTTCCATTACTTTTTGTTTGCATTCCTCCAAATTGATATCTGGCTAGAATCTATACCGATTTGTAATACAAGCTTTGAGAAATCTTTGCCTGTTCTGAAATAAGAACGATTTGCGGAATTTAAGTCAATCGCATTTAAAAGATTTATTGGTCTTATTTATTGAAACGGCGTATACAGGAATAAGATTAAGATAAAAATGACAGACAAATTATCCCAGTAAAAACAAGAAAAGTGACATTTTAGTATTCTGATATCTTTCAATGCCTCTTTCTGTGTTTGTAAAATCTTACTTCCATTCTATTCATTTCCTTAATGCCATTTCAATAGTATCGTTTTAATTTTACTTAATATATATTTTTGTGCCCTCTCTGAAATTTAATTTAATAATTTGTTATTATTACAATTTTTGTCCTTATCGTTCAAAAATGTCTATTTAATTTTATTTTCTTTGTCAGAAAATATGTTAATAGAATGAATTAAGGATACCAATACATTTTAAGGTATATTTCTATTTGAATGTATTATATAGGAACTCACTGTTTTGCTTTGCAATTTATATTACATAATATAATTACATTATATTACATTATTACTTCTTCCTCTTATTGCAGGTCATTTCAAACTTTTAAGAAGCCCAGCATTGAGTATTTTTACTTTTTCGTATGGAAAAAGTAAAAATCCCGTAATCCTGTACTACAGTGTACTTCAAAAGTAATCGCCAAAAAAATTCAACCTCGAGATTTTCATAACATTTTAGATTATTCCGTGTACCAAAAGCACGTCTGTGAACAAAACGAACTGGAAGATATAAATTTAGATATGCAATCTTTGCACTAAAGTCGTATATTTCTATCAAATTTTGGACGAAATATATTTACCTCCCCACCCATGAGCATGAGCATGAAAACTCGAAAAAAAAAAAAAGATTATATGATTAATAAAAGCGATGAATTAATGAAAATCCTTTAAAAAACAGCATTACTATAATATAGCCTATTTTTATTGCACAAAATATTGTAAAATTATACAGAAAATTATACTATACATCTTAAATATTACAAATCAGTATCTAAGCAGCAGCAGATTATTTCTGATAAGTCAAGGTCACTAATATCAGCATGCAATAACTTGTTTTACCTTCAATGCTTCTCATTTGCCTTTTTGAAAAAGCCGGATTAATGGAAGGGTCGAATTGGCTTAAAGTCAGATTAAGGAATTTCTTGATAACTAAACGGAAATATAGGATAAATACCAAGCCAAAGGCCAAACGGGAGTACTAGCCGATATCGCCTCAAAATAACCACACCCAAAAAAGGAAGCAAGCGACACTTCTCGATAACAAAAATTGGAAACCGGGATAAATTCGAAAACCCTCCAGGAGAAGGCGCCAAATGTCTCAAAGAAGAGCAATAACTACCAACTACATCAACATAAAAACCACACACTTTTCTAGAAATACTTAATTAGTTAAACGTAGCAACAATAGAAACCATATCTCAACAATACAACAAAAATAGTTATACAGTAAAAGTTACAATACAATAATAGTCATATAATAAAGTTATATTATGAAATGAATGGAAAGCCAGACAGACTACCAGTAACCACTGTCTTTTGCATTTTATCCTGAACTTAATTATTTGATAAATGTGAAATTCAAGTTTAAAATAGACACAAGAGATTTGCTCATTAAAAACTTGAGTATTACAAAAAAGGAGGAAAGATGTTTCCCCGTTTTTAACATTGTTACCATACTTTGCTGTAGTAGCCTCTTAAATTCAAACCGAGCTGTTGGGGATAGAAAAAAAATATATATCCCCCTTTATTACTGCGTAAGTGCAGCAGAAGGAAATCTAGACTGGGCTAAAATGCCATCCTTCAAGAATTTTCTTCACTTGCCGCTTTCTCATTTGAAGAGAGGCATGCCGTTTTTCCTGTTTTCTTTTAAAGAAAAATTGTTTTAGATTGTTGATGGATTCAAATATTATTCGTAGAATTTAATGATATAGACATTAAATTTTTACACCGTAATAAGTTGAAATGCTGCAGTTACTCAGTGCCTATACACGAGCCGCCATTATAATTATCAGATAAACATAAATTTATATTCAAAATAGAGTCATCATAGAACCATGCCTCAAATCAACGAGATTTGTTCCTTTTTACGTAACCAAAAATGACAAAAAATCTAATCAATCACCCGGTCTTCGTCAAATCAAATTATTACAAAAAACTGATTATTTATTTCTCTATTTAAGCAATCATCGAATTATCATTGACCCGCAATTTAAATCGACGAAATTCGTGCTTTCTAGCATAACTTTAAAACAGAATATTTATCTAAAGAATCAAGAACTCTTCGTATCAAAAAACTATGCGAATATGATCGCTACCTGCAGGGAGAAAAAAAGAAAGAAAACGAGAGGGGAAAACGAAAAAAAAGAAAAAAAAAGGAAAACCCCCGTTTCGGAAAAATCCATTGATTTAATGCAGTTTTTGTGGGAATAAAAGTATCGAAGAAGTTGATAATGTCAGTTACGATATGTTATCAGAATGATTAGATAAAAATCTGGGCATCATCGATAAAAAAAGAAAAGTTCTATTGAACTTTCTCGCTACTTCTATCGAATGGACTAATGAAGTCCTGAAAGAAGTTATCTAAAATATTATGATGATTCAATTTTTATTTTCAATTTTCTCATCCCCTCACCTTTTTTTTTTTTTTTTTTTTTTTTTTTTTGTCACGAAGTATTTTCTCCTTGACGAAGAAATGAAATCTGTGGATAGAAATATGCATGAAAAAATTGATTTGAGTTTAACACATTCGGGACCAAGGCAGAGGGAGAAAACCCATCAACACAGCAAAAACATTTTATTATTTAAATATTATACTATTCAGTCTTATTTAATTATATTAACGTCTGGTTTGGAAGCAACACTAGAGCTGTTTTGCAATGGACCTCATAATTTTGAATCCCGGTCATACAAATCATAAAGGAAGCGAATTTAATTGGAAAAGAAAAACTAAATAAAACTTTTTTCAAAGAGATGTAAATATGTATTATTTATTTATAAATATATCCAAATGAGCACTTTTGTAATACTCATATATTTCAGAGTAATAGACAATAACTTTGCGCCATTTATTAGTGGATGCTATCTTCTTCCTTTCTTTCTCTCTCTCTTTTTACAGTTTTATGGAAAAATGTTGTGCATCTGAAAATTAAAAATAAATTTTATTCTTTTATGGCAAAACTCATTTATATTCTCATCTCGATATGTGAACATATGTCACATATTTGTAATTCCGCGCTCAGAAAGAAAATTGGGATATCGCCTATATACGACACCTGATAGCAAAAGTGTTAATAATGGAGTCATGTATATGTGACACATTCCAAGGGTGCTATGCCAGTTTTATCCTGAAATACCTTGCAAATCGAGGAAGAAGTACGTGCTGCGTGATGTGACATTACACCCCAGACTAAGACAACGTGCAGTTAAATGCCGTGGGTAGTTATTTTTGTTATATGACTACAAAATTTTGTGAATCAGTTCCATTGTAAAGATAGCTAATTTGTGAATTTTGTTTGCAAGTGGAACGTATTTTTCCTCTAGCATTTTAATATTTATTTTATTTCACTTAAGTCATTTCATACTTCTAAAAATGGAATTTTGTAAACACGTTTTCACCCGCTTTCTGATATCCTAGAATTCTAAAATTTTGTACAGCTGTGTGTTCCGAATAACGATATAATGTTTTAATATTTTTAGAGCTTAATTCGAAATATATCAAGTAATTTTAATTTAATTTTTATTTTATATTAGAATAGACATTTAAAAGTGATTTGTATACGAGGCTCCAAAATAATTATACCAATTAATTATGAAATATAGGAAAGACTAAAAAGTACAAAAAGTAACAAAAAATAAAAAAAAAAGTTTCTGGGAACATGCTATTATTTATTTACTTAAAAGTAGAACACATTTTTCTTATTAAAAGTACAGAAATCCTAATAAAATTGTAAAGCCATGAGACATTATAAACAGTTCTATGAGAAAATTAAACCACCATTTATATCTAAAGAATAACATTTCCAAACGTGTTTAAAAATTAAAAATATTTTATAAATATGATTAAAATACCAATTTATTTTTAGAGTTTTCATTGACTCGTACTTTCAGAATTTTTGATTCGATTTCTATATTTTGATACAAAAAATGTTTCCTACTTTTTAGCACATAGATAAAAGAGCACTTTAAATTTAAAAAAATTCTTTTCAGCAATTTAAAGTATTAAATTTTAATTTTTTACAGAATTCAGGAAATTGTTGGTAAAATTTAACACAGAAATAAATTGCAGGTGTTACAGATCCACAGTTCTTATTCACGACCCGCCGTTACAGTTACAAAATAAATAATAATAATGATGAAAATCCATTCCCCAAAATAGCTGCCACCTTCAGATCGCAACTCAAATCGAAGAGATTTGTCAGTCCTCACATAACATCAAAACATAACATTAATCTAACAAAAACTCTTCGCCTTTGTCACTGTTATTACGAAAAATGATTTGAAGACATGGCGGATTATTAAATTGGTGAAGTAGGTAAATGCCTAGGAACCTCGAGACCCGGACAGTTTTTAGCGGTATTTTCTGAATAATTTAATTTTGGGCCTTTTTTGAACCGAAAAAGGACCGTTCACTCGGATTTATTATTTTCTCGTAAACAAAGAGAAAATATTGTAATGATAAAGTATTCGAACTCGAGATTTTAATGGACCTCCACATTTCTGACTTCAATGGATCCAAAAAACACATTTTTGGAGCATGCACACATTTATGATCATGATAACTATGGTCTTTACACCAAATTTGTAGATTTCTCTCAAATTTTGAACGAAATCCATTCAAAGAAAGTATCCATTCACTGGTCCGGCTATCTAAGAGTAAGTGAACACGATATTTTTAAAACAGAGGGAGCCAGATAAAATTTGATACACTGGTTTAGCATCCATAACCAAATCTCTAAATAACATGATCGTCTGTCAGTCTCTGCTTTTCCATTAATTTAAATGCTACATTTTTTTTAAAAGTAACATTTTGGCTAAATAAAATTTGGTTCACAGTTTTAGCATATAAAATGTAGATTCTTATCAAATTTTGAATAAAATATGTTAAAAAGTTGACCTTCTGTCTGTCTGTACTTTCTCATGCATGTAAACACAATAACTGAAACACGAAATGACTTGAAATGAATATATATTGAATTTGGAATGTGATTCTATGACTACAATTGTAGTTCTACACCAAATTTTGATTTCAATCTGTCGGAAAAAAGGAGTTCAAAATTATTTTCCATTTTTTTGGTACTTGTGTATCAACCGAATTATCAGCGATCATTCGACAACCTAGATTCAGTAAAACAGCTAGATTCAAGTCAATGATCAATATTTCGTGACTATTACTCACCAAAGGCAAATACAGGAGATTTTTTAACTATACTATTAAGAATACTACCTTCAGATGTGAAAATAAAAATTTGAGCACTCTTGGCCCTCACGGCTTTGATCAAGATTTACATTTTTAGATGGAATGATGGGATAACACCTTTAACAGAAGATATGCGAGAAAGTTTCGCGGAGATTACCCCTACTGGTTCAAATTAAAAAACATCGCTTACATTTTGGAACATTATTCTGACAATATTTCTAATTAATGTTTTTTTTAAGATTCATATTATGTTATTTTATAATTCTAAAAAAATATTTTGCTTCATAATTTTAGAAAATGTCCGCTCCCATAAATAAACTCGTTTAAGCTGTTTGAAAGAAAGTTTCGTCATTTTTTTTCATTATTTTGCTAATATTAATTTTAAATTTTAATTATTAATAATATTTTTATTTAATTTTAGAATTTATTTTACTTTTATGATACTGAAACCAGTTCTCTTGACAGCACTCCGAAATTAAATGCTTTATTTCCTTTTGTCAACTTAAAATCTATAAAAAAAAAATATGTTGTTTTGAAGGAGAGGAAAATGGGTGAGGGTTAGGGAGGGGGAAAAGGTACTTAAGAAATTTGCATTGCCTAATGATCATATAGGGCTTTCGAGATGCATATTTCACAAATTATTTTGAAACCAAGGGCAGTATCCTAAATTTCAACCAATCACAGGTCTATTTTCTTATGAAGCAAAAGTAAGAATGTAAACCAATACAGTATTTCAAGATTCTTATTCGAAAATATTGTTCCATTTTCTATTGGAACATTGTTTATGTTAAAATTCTAAAATATTATTATGCCCGAGAGATTTATAAAAGTAATCTTCCACCTGAATTTTTCTCTAGAAATGAGCGTATTAAGAGTGTTTTGATTAATTTAGCCTGTAGCTTCATTTCAATATTTGTATAAATACAATGACTTTGCAAATGAAATGGATAGGCTTCTAAAAAATACAAGAAAAAACAACAATAGTGAACCCCCCATATATCGAAAATATCTGTATAAAGAAAATCCGATCGAATTAACCGAATTCGCGTTAAACGAAGCCTGGATTATTCGAAATGACTCTGAAATTACAAATTTTAAACAACCGAAGCAGTCTCCTCGTTCCTTTTACTCGTGCTCCTGAATAAAAGCGTTATCCTTTCTCCCTTTCCCATAAAAACTGTGATTTTTGGGCTAGCCGTGAACGCCACGAGTACTCAGATTCTTATTTTCAGAGTAGTGTAGGGAGGAGTAGTGTAGGCATTTTAAAACATCTTTTTGTAGGCAATTAAAACCAAAATTTGAAACGAAATAATTTTAGTGGTAAGATAGCATATCAAATTGAATTTATCTGAATTGTTGAGTTTGTGAGTTATAGCGTTTATATGTGTGTGAGTATATAGATTAATAGGCAGCCGGCTCGTCAACGAATTAAATTCAAAATTTGATGTATATTTGCACTTTAGATACTAAAGTCGTGTACCAAATTTTATCTATCCAGCTCTTTTCCATTTTGTAGTTCTCGTGTTCATTTGCTTATCGACAAACACAAAGACAAATTCTTGGTGAAAAGAATTTCCTTCTAGAAATCTAAAAATTTGCTATAGGACCTACGTATTATTTTTCATAAGTTCAACTCAAAGCGTTATGGCGTTATCGTGTTCACAGACAGGCGAACATAATTCCAAAAATATGTTTTTGAGACTCAGAGAAGTCTGAAACAAAAATTAATCAAAATCTTGAGGTCGAATTTTTTAACACTTTCAAAATTTTCTCTTTCAATAATTTCTTGCATACTTCGTGTGTAAGAAAGTAAAAGCTAGTTCTAAAATTCATGAAAATAATCAATGCTTGATTCTGTCTCATGGAAAGGTCGTGGGGTATAGCTGTTCGAAAACTAGGGAGAAACATAAGTAACAAACAAACAAAATTACTGTTGAATGACTAATTTATTCATATACTAAAAACTATTACTAAGCATATATATTGATATACCATCTACTGTAATTCTAAATATATAAAATAAAGAACATAAGAGTAACCTACAAAAACAGTTTTGAATTCGTTTTGCACTCAAAACGCTTCAAGATTATATACTGTAATGGTTACAAAATAATAATATTCATGGCTTAACCGAAAAAATTGTTACCCGAAACATCACGAGCACTCTATTAGTTCAGTTAATCGGGGTTGTACTGTATTAAACTTTTTTCAGAAATCTTATATTTTCAATAAAAACGCAGTTTCTATATATCCAATAAAATTTCTATTTATGGAAGAAGAAAAAATTGTACAGAAAAAATATGATTACCTATTACAGTCAAAAAACGACAATTGATTTCATTCGTAGGAAGGAATATAAATTGCATAAGGAAAAACAAACCAGTTTCACGGATACTTAATGCAATATTAATTTTCGAAAAATCGTATGTTGTTTACGAAAAAACTAGTTTCTAATTTAGAGCGAGATTTTTATTTTAAATTCAATTTAGTTTTAGATTCCTTATTGTGCACACAGTCCTCAAAGAAAAATATTAAAAAAAATAGAAGATAAGCTCAGATTGTCAGATTTACAATGTGGGAGCGCGATAAAGAGACAAAATAAAAAAGCGATAAAAAAAAAAGTATGGAACTTTGACAAATATAAAGCTAACAATTTTATGGGAAAATCAGTGTTATTTATGCATTTTTTAAAAATAATTTTTTGATACTTTCATGATTAGAAATTTTCTTTTACCCTAAAATATTAATTATGCATAGTTGTTTTTAAATTAGAAAACGATGAAAATTTTAAAAAATGCTCTTCTACGAAATAAATTTTCTATATATCGAATTTTTCCAAAAATTTCCATGTTTTATATGTAGAGATCCGGCAGTACGTGCATGTATATTGATATGAATGCTTCATTTCTAACAGCGTATATTTTTCGTTCTTACAAGCTTTAAATGAACTCGTTTCATGTTTGTAAAAATGGAGTTTAGTAATTGATTTTTCACTCACTTCTTAATAAAAGGAACTCTGAAATTTTTTACATATCTGTGCATACACTCTTTAAATACGTGGCAATTTATTATCTTCACATCGTAATTTTCAATTAATTATCAATTTAAACTAAATTTTTATTCCATATTAAAAGTAACATCTAATAGAAAATTTGAGAAAAAATAATTACGAGATTCCAAAATATTTGTAATGTGAAATTTAGTGAGGATTAAAATGTAGAAAATTCTAAAAATGCGCTTTTGTTTTTGTACATACAAGTACAAAATAATGTTCTTTTTAAAAAAAAAATATTGAGATCGAAATGGAAGCGTACAAGTGTAAAATGTCAAAGACAAAACTATAAGAAAATTGATCCATAATAGATTCATGAAAAATAAAATTCCCATTATTGAAAAATTAAAAATTTATTATAAATATAATTAAAACTCCAAAATTCAACATTTCCTTTTTTTATTAAAATCTGAAGTAAGCCTGAAACTGAGATAATAATGACAACTTTTAAATATCAAAATTAAATGACCTGCCAGTTTAATCTTTGTATACTAAATAAAAATGGTCGTTAACTAATTAGAATTTTAGACTAAAAGCATTCTATTGTTTAATCGATACAACCATTAGTTAAATTTATCTGCTTATCTTTTCATCATTGAATGTGACGCAGAAGTTTAAAGATAACAGATGTTCGCTTATTTATTATTATTATTATTTTACAGTCGTATTTTCCGTAAAAATAACTATTGAAGTTGAGCTGGAATGACTCTGTTATCAAATGTAAATGAATTCGCATCTGGCGAGTTCATAGTCATTTTCTGTTGGTATTGTAGCAGTTTCAGATTGATCTGATAATGACACTGCTTATATTTTTCTAGTGCATGAATTCTTCGTTCACTTTTAAGCTAGACTAAACCTTCAAAAAAAAAAATCTTTGAATGTTTAAAGTGTTTCGACTCCACTCCTTGTGTTGCATAAAAGCATTAAAATTCTTATTGATAATAGATTATCTGTTATACTGTGTTGTTCGGAAAGCTCCTTCCATTTTCCGACAGCTTGCGCTGATAACTGTACAGACGCTGGATTGCTGATATCAACATTTGAAATCAGATATTTTCTATAAACGTAGCGCCTTTGTCTTTCTCTCTGTTTATTCAGTATCAACAATGATTTGTTTGGTATCGATATAGAATTTAATGCTTTTGTTCACTACCGCAAAGGCAAGGATGTCTTTCAAGCTTCGAAAAGATATGTGCTGTTTGCGGAGACAGCGCTGTGAGTGACTGAATAATCACACATGGTTTGTGAAATTCAAACAGAGCGAATATCCCTTTCGAAAGCGATAACGCCCTGGTAGGCCATTTCAGGTTGATGCTGGCTAAAGTACAGGATTAGCAAGAAATAAGTTACCCAATTCAGAGGGCTCTAAAATGCATTCTATTGATCCAAATGTGATAAAATTTGAACTACAGATCATTGAGATGATGCGCTTTACATTCATTAAATAAAAAATAGTACAAAAATTCACCATTAGATGGTGTTGTAATGTATATAAAACCATTTAATATGGTTTATAATTATTAAATAAAGTAAAATTTGAATTGCTCAATATGTCCTCCTTTATTTTCAACCATATGCTCTAATCGGAGAACCATATTTTCTGTAGATGACCGGAGTGAGTCTGCCGAAATATTAAGAATATGGCGCCGAATGTTGTCCTTCAGATCTGGTAGAGATGATGGCGTTTGACTGCAGATATTGTCCTTAAAATAAACCCACAACCAAAAGTCGCAAGGGGTGCTGTCCAACGAGCGAAGAGGCCATGCTATTGGGAAATGACGGCTGATAGCACGGGCTTCTGTGAAATGCTGTATTAACAATCTCTTTACACGACGATCATTATGAGGTGGTGCACCATCCTGCATGAAAATGATGTCTTGAAGGCATCCACGCTGTAGAAGAGTTGGGATTAAAAAATCCATCAGCATATAATGGTACCGTTGTCCTGTGAGGGAACAGGTTTGGATTCCATTTGAAGTTATCTCTTCAAAACAATATGTTCCAATGATAAAGGTAGCTGTAAAACCACACCATACTGTCACTTTTTCAGGACGCAAGGGTTATTCCTGGATAATGTGAGGGTTTTCCTCTGCCCAAATTCGACAGTTCTGGGTGTTTTACTTGCCCATTCAAGTAAAAGTGTGCACCATCACTCCACAGAATGTTCCATGGTCAAGTTGTGTCAACCACTTCAAACAAGGAACTGAAATGCAAAAGTTTTACGGACCTTTAAATCCCCGTCCTGCAACAGATGCACAGACCATTGATTTTGCCTTGATTTTGTATGGATAAAAATGCAAAATCAGCAGTACGATTTTTCGTACTGTTGAATACGGCATATCCAGTACACGGGAAACTGACAAATTCACATTATTATGTGGTGACTGACAGCTGGCTTCAAAGAGTGCGGTCGCAACATTTTCGACGCTGCAAGACGGGATTTTTTTTTTCCCTTCCTCTACCTGGAAGTATGCCAAGTTGCCCAATTTTTTCCAATTTCTGCATCATCTTGCGTAGGGCACCTGGAGACATTGGACCTCTTCGCATCATCTTCTTAAGACGAAATTCCTTTAGAGCTGCAACGTTTTTTTTTTGTTTTGTTTTTTGTTCTGATAGAACAATATCACCAGTAGCGCTTTTTCTTGCAACGTAGGCATAACGAACAGAGAAGAAACTAATGCTCGTGCAGAATCCACCTTCTTTTTATCCAATGAAAAATGGTAATAGATATGCACCGCAACGCAAATTATGTTTCAGATTTTCAATATATGCAAATAAATGCCATTTGTGTTACAGCACCATCTATTGGTGAATTTTTGTACTAATTTTTTTAAATTAAAAATGTAAAGCGCATCATCTGAATAATCTGTAGTTCAAATTTTTTTATTTGGACCAATAGAACGCATTTTAGAGTCCTCTGAAGTGGGTAACTTTCTTGCTAACCCTGTATATGACGCTGATCATGAATAATAAAAGAATTACTATTAGTGAAATAACACAGAGAAAGTGTCGAATTCGATCATTCATGAGTATTTGATATAAATTTATTTCGGTTTTTACCTTAATGCCTTGGTTCCCTTCAAATTATGAAAAATCATAAGATTGGCCGCATTTTTACGAGATATTTATTTCTCAAACACAACGAAAATGATCCGTTTTTGAAATGGATGGTAACAGGCGATGAGCAATGAATCCTCTACAGTATTGCAGACCGAAAACTGCTCTGGTTTCATTCGAATAAGCCGCCATGAACCACCTCAAAGGCCATTATCCATTCTCAGGAAGTTGCTAGTGGAATTATAATGGTACTGTGTATTGCGAGCTTCTAACATTTTAGTAATAAATAAATTCAATTAGATATTGTGACCAGGTGGAGTATTTTAAGCAAGCTTTTCACCAGAAGAACCCAGAATTGGGTACTCGTAACAGAGTGGCCCAACATCAGGATGGCGCTAGACCACATGTGTCTTTGACCAGTCACACGGCGGAAGTTGCTGGGGCTTGGCTCAATATACTATTAATATTGATTGGGCATCTTCAAATTCACAACTTTACCGCCCTTTGCAAAATTAACTAAAGGAAAAATATTTCAGTTCTTTGGAGTACTTCAAACAGGACATTAAGCAATTTTTTTAACTATAAACCCGTGACTTTCGATGAGAGTGGAGTAATGACACTTCTCAAACGATGGCTAATCATCATAAAATAAAATAATGAGTGTATTTTTAATATACTTATAAAAAATTATTTTCAGTGTACTTCAAAAGTCGACGAAGATTTTCCGAACAATCCAGTAGCAAAAGTAGGGAATACTATTAATATAGATATGCCACTCCACTCTAAAAGTATTCGAAGAGAAACGTAATTAAAGAAATTATGTTGTATACTCTCAAAAATTTCCACAAGCTAGATTCATGAAATTTAGCACATGATTTTATGATCGAAATCGTAAATTTGGGACAAATTTTGGAGCAATTCGTCTACGGGGTAATAATCTCTTGTTGTGTAGATTTGCAAGTATGTGATCGCAAACATTCAAAAACGCATCTACTTGGAGAAATGAAAAACGGTATATGATCGTGTCGACAAAATTGTGAAGCTTTATCAGATTTTGTACCTAATTGATCGAAAAGAATATGCCTCAAAGGCACCTCGTTCTATTTTACTACACTACGTAGCACAAAATGCGCTATTTTGTATAAGTATATGAAAAAATAAAGGAGTAATAATATACTCACGCTGGTATTATTATGAAATATTATCATTAAAGACTGAAAATACTACTGTTTTGAGTAAGTTGGTGAAAGTGCACAATACTACTGTTTTCTATAGTACAATTCTTTCACTACTAGCATTGTATATGTAAAGCTTTGATTTTCTTATTTGAACCAGGCATCACAAATATATGATGTCTCACTTTTCTTACCCGAGTTCAGCGACACAAATATATGATGATTGTTCTTCAAGAATTATAACTGTTTCTACCAAATCATACGACAATAAATGATTAAAGTTATAAAACAACCAAGTATTTTTTTTAGTTTTCAAGCACATAATATTTTCCTAAAAAATCCGGAAAAAAAAGTATAAGATGCAGTTTATACCAAAGTTTTTCCATTTCAATTTCATTAACTTCCATGATAATTGGTATCGTATTTAATAAATAAAACGTTAGGCTGTGGTGGCAAATTTTCACCAGAGGCTTTGGTAGCGAATGTGTTAACTAATTACTTCACCGAGCTTAACCCTTTTAAAGTGTGACATATCAAGCACGAAGTAAAATAACAATTTAATTTTTTATATTAAATTAATTGTTTCGTTCAAGGATAAAATATTTTAAATATCAAATTCACGTGGAAGATTTATTTTTCAAATTATAATGATAATAGTTAATTTATTACGAGAACTCGCATTAAGAAACAAGATATAACAGTAATCGAAGTCGTGAATTAGAGCGGTAACAATATAGTGACAGGACTGGGAAAATAATAGAAATTAACGGTTTTAAAGTATCCCCGATCCAGTATGTTAGCAAAGGAGGGCACGATGGAGTCATAGATATTCCAGATATTCCATAGATATTCCAAAGACGTGAAACATTAGACGGCTTATATCACTTTCTAAATCAAAATATGATGAAGGTGTAAAATAATAATATTATGACATGGAAATATTTTACATTTGCTACGCCACTGCTAAAATATAGATATAATCCTTTTAGGATATAGATGAATTGCTTTTACTAAACTAAAATATAATATATTTGCAAATATTCACCTCATTAATATAATATCGTCGTTGACATTGAAATTTTTTTATCTTTCTGAAATTTTTTAAATACGCCCACTTTTGCTTCCGTCCGACCTCGCAATGATCACATCCGGTTTCAGAAATTATCTAGTGGCGCGAACTCCTGTGACTCATGCTGGAGTTTACATCACTGATGACGACTTGGGCGGAAGGATCATATTATTCATCATGCGCCACTTACCTTCTCTACAGTTACACAGGCATATAGACTTTGCTACTGCCTTATCCTCAAAAAAAGAAAATAATAATAAAAAAAAAATATTTTTAACAAAATCAGATCGAACGTTGGGTTTTTAAGAAATAACAGATACATTTGTTGAAGAGAAAGATTGAAATAAATAAATTTAATGTGAGTAAAAATTATTATGGCTATGTATGTCTGTATTTATGCTCCATATCGCCTCCACGTCAACTGCATCGATTTTAACGAACTGCATACTTATCAGTTAAGACAAGAGAAAGAATTCTGCCAACTTTTAAAAGTGCATCATTCCATTAAAAATTTAATTAATTAGAAATTACCCGAAATTTTACTACTTTCCAGCAGCTATTTCGATTCAAATTACTCAACAAAAATATTTTTATACTATCTTTACTTTACTATTTTACCTTTTGAATTATATTAATTTCATTTACGTATAATTTTCACTTCAACTTTTGTTCATTTTTCTAAATTTAATAAATAATTGAACAGACGAAATAAGAAAATTTATAGATATTATGTTGCTAGATAATGATGTGACTGAGTTAACTCTACTTTCATTTTATATATATATATATATTTCCTTTTTATTTTTTAAAAGTAGATTCTAGATATGCGTTTTATTGATTTTATTTTAAGAATTCTAAAGTAAAGGGAAAGTTAAAAAGCAGGTGACTAACAATTTATATCAGGAATTACTATTGGTTTGCTTGATTTTTGTGTGTATTTTTTTAATTATTATTATAGAAAAGTTAATTATTTACATAATTGTCACAAAAGCTAATCATTTATTTATTTTTTTTTCATATTTCTGTATTTTTAAACAAAATTTGGAGCGTTTATATAGAAAGTATATATAGAAAGTTTACATAGAAATTAGCAATTAGAAAATTAGCGGTTTATAAAATAGTCCGATTCAGTTGATGTTCTCATATTTTCATATTCATTGGGGGAAAAAAAAACAAAAAAAAAACTTTAAACGATAAAAGAGATTTTGTGCATCATATTATTTTAAAGAAGGGATGTTCAAATGAAAAGGTACGAAACGACACTGTGGTATAAATGAAGACTTTATTCAAAGTATACATCATAGGCCTGAGGACAATGATCCCACTGATTAACGAGCCAAAGGATTCCTTGTTGTCAGAATTCCTATGGCCGTGACGAGGCCCAGTCTTTCACAGCGTCCTGGAGTTCGCCGTTCAAGTTGAAGCGCTTCCCTTTCAGATGTTTTTTCAGGGGATCAAACACATGAAAATCGCAGGGTGACATGCCCGGGCTGTAGGGTGGATGATCGAGCTGCTCCCGCTTGAACTTGGTCAGTTCTGCGTGTATGATCTAAAGACGTGAGGACGTGCGTTATCGTAGAGCAGAACCACACCTTCCGTGAGTAACCCCGGTCTTTTTTCCTTGATGGACCTGCGTAGTCTTTGGAATGTCTCACAGTACACATCGAAATTAAAGGTTCTTCTGAGCTCGAGGAATTCAACAAGTAGTGGACCTTGGACTGCGAACTCAAATACGCTGTGAAGGACTGGGTCTCGTCAAGGCCATATGAATTCTGGGAACAAGGAATCCTTCGGCTCGTTAATCAATGGAATCGTTGTGCTGAGGCCTATGGTGTATACTTTGAATAAAGTCTTGATTTATACCCACAGTATCATTTCGTACCTTTTTATTTGAACATCCCTCGTATAAAAGTAGTGTTTACACTAATAATATTAAAAATTGAAGTATTTTAATCTCAAGCAAAGTGTGGTACATCAGCTAGTTTTAAATAATTTGCAAAATATTGTTAATTTACAAAAAAAAGTATTGTATTAAAAATTATAAACATATCTCAATGTTTCTAAATTATAATATTCATTAAAATCAATTAGCAGCATTATAAGCACTAAAAAATGCGCTAGTATGTCGTTCGTCAAAAAAAATGAAGTACTCTCATAATTAATGTTAATGGCGAGTTTAATTTACGTACATTTTGTGATTACAACACTGATTAAAGGTTTCATTTGTCTATATATATATATATATATATATATTGTAATCCATTTCATTAGATATTATATTTTTTCCCTTTTCCCCGTCATTCGACTTTCTTATTTTTCCATCATCGACTTTCAACTTCAACAACGATATCAAATATCAATAAACAACGATATCAAATATATGAATTCAGAAATTTATAACAAAAACATTGGAAAAATCGATTCTTTTTTTATTTGCTTTGAGAAATTAATCAATTATCAGAATCAAATAACAAATAATTTAATTTTTTAAAAAGGGAATGAGAGCAGAATCTTCTGCAGGATAAATTTATGTTTCTCTCTCTCTCTCTCTCTCTTTAAATAGTAGAACATTTTCATTGTCAGAAGTAGAAATAGCAAGTGCGAGGAATTTTCCATTATTTTATCTTTGATTCTTTCTTTCAAACAGCACAAACCCATTTGCTGGGAGAGATGTAATGTTCAGTACTTTAAATGGTAAAAGAAGAGAGGGTGAGAGATAAAAAAAGAGGGGGGAGGGGGAAACATCAGGCGATGAAGAGCAAGAGGGAAATTCACTTTCTCCATTTTAACTTTCACTTTCGAGATATCTATGTTCGTGCTGCCATCTGCTAGTAAAATTAAAAAACATATTTTAATTTGTTTTTCAGTATTTGGTGTTTTTATTTTAAAATGCCACTTTTTTTTATACGGCATCGAAAGAGTTCTGTCATTATTAAATTCGATTTAAAAAAAAATTTAACTTAAAAAAAAAAGAACTTTCTTACTTTTTCGTTTGATTTTAGGACAACAGTAAATGCTTAAAAGAATAAGAAATATTTTTTTTACAATGTAAATGTTGCAAAATTAGAAAGCTTTTCTGAAAAGCTCAAGATAAAAAAAAATTCAGTGTCTAATTACTGTGAGTTTTTATTGCATGTACAATTTTATATAAGAAATGTGATTATGCTGCAATGTTTATGCGTTTTCATGATTTATACTGTTACCTTTTGTAACCCTTTATAGGGCGGTGAAAATTGTTGTTATTCCATTTCTATCTGTTGAATTTTGCCACAACAGCAAAGTTAAAAATAAAATAATAAATTTAAGCATTCGTTACATTTGACTTAAAGAAAATATATTGAAAATAGTAAAGTGTCCACCTTTAGTGAAATCTTTTTGTGCAAGTGCAGTTTTCTAAGCTGATTTCACTTTTCTCACGGGACAGATTGGTGAACAAGAAGACACTGATTTCACTTTTCTCATGGAGTGTAGAAAGAAAATGTACTGTAATCATTAAAAAATATTACTTCAAGATTTTAATGAATCTCATTAGTCTCAGTCAGTCCAAGATTGCTCTGAAAATTTCCCATATATTAAATAGATAAATAGTTATGATATATAGATATGCGCTTTTTTTACTTTTATTTTTTATTTAGAGTTGC
>JAPMOR010117133.1:184274-204014 GCA_026543865.1 Argiope aurantia
TCTCCTTAATTCCAGTTACTCCAAGTTAGTTAGAAACTCACAGGACATAATTTTGCGCCATTGGGGACTTGTTAGTTCAGAAATGAATAGTGCTACCAAAAATATTTTTTAAGAATATACAATTCCAAAATAACCTACTAATTCTAAATAACCAACATTTTTAATTGTAATTTCTTGGATTGCATTTTAGAATATTATCGGCCTACATTTTTCCGATGAGAGCATTATAACAAAAGAAAACGAATGCATATTAAAAGCGATGAATTTTCATCGAGGCAACACGAACTAAAATCAGAACTAAAGAATAGATAAATTGAAAAATAGGGAAAGATGGGATTAAGAGTGCAGAGACGAGCCTTGCGTGGGAGGGAGGGACAAAAGAAAACAGAATGGCTCAGTTGGCCGTGTGCCGAACTCGTCTTCTATTGTTGCGCAGTGAGCAAATTTTGATACTTTTTGGAAATGATCTCCGAGCAGCTAACTTGTGCATCCCCTATTTATCGTTTCATTTTCGTTTTTGTTTGTTTTAAAAATCATTTGTTGAAATGATTCATTGAAATTGAAAAGAGTGCAATGTAGAAAAATAGCAAATCAGGATTAAGAAAAAATAAGATTTTAAAATAATTTCACAGCCGCTGCAACTCTATACTTCTATTCGTCAGGAGTAATAAGCAGTAAATGTAGCTAAATTTTTGCGACCTAATTTAGATACGCATTTTCCTAACAGTTAACTGGTTAAATAAAAATAAAAATGTTCATTTGTTGAAATGATTCATTGAAATTGAAATGAGTGCAATGTAGAAAAATAGCAAATCAGAATTAAGAAAAAATAAGATTTTAAAATAATTTCACAGCCGCTGCAACTCTATACTTCTATTCGTCAGGATTAATAAGCAGTAAATGTAGCTAAATTTTTGCGACCTAATTTAGATACGCATTTTCCTAACAGTTAACTGGTTAAATAAAAATAAAAATGATCTAGAAGGTTAATTTAACCAGGACCCAAGATCGGCCTGTTTGAATTTTTTTATGAATGTGCATTAACATTCCCCAGAAATGCTTGGAATAATTTTTTTAAAAAATTTAATGACTCTGAGCTAAGAAAAAAAACCACCTTAATATTGTTACTGAATTGACCTAAGAGTAGACTGGACCGGGCCCACTCCTAAGCCTTAAGACCATCCTGAGGAAGTCAACAGATGCGAACTATTTAGAAATGAAATGAAATAAAATTTTACAATTTAGATTGAATATTTAATGAAATCCTTCGATGTAGATTGAAATAAGCGAAATTTCTCAGTAACCTTGCAAAAGAAAGTGGTACTTTTCTAGAACACTGCCTGTAACAAACGAGGCCCTGAGAATACTTGGAGAACCAGTTAGGAATATGTGAGTTAATGTTGGTAATGGTGAAAAAAATGGTAATGGTTGGTAAATGCTTTTTTATATTATTATTTTTTTATTTTGGTTGTTTGTGAAGAGGACCAATTAAAGTACGCAGAATTATGTCGGTAATGATGAAAAACACAGAATTCAGAGATGGAAACGGGAAAAAAAAAAGTATATCGGTCTGAATAAAAATCTTGTTTTCCCAAGTTCATATGAAAAGTGAAAGTTATACAAGTCTACTGGGCACCATGGAAGGAGAATGCCATGAACTCGTGTTAACCCTTTAACTACTAATGGGACATATACATCTCACTGACCTTTCTAAAACAGTTGTTAGTAAAAATACGTTTTGAGAGTTATTTGGCCTCTGGCTTAAAAATCATTTGGAGAAAAAAAATTTCGAACAGATATGTTTCATTCCGAGCCTATTTTCTTCACTTGTGTGCAAAACGGAAAGAAAAAGAAAAAAAAAAAAATCTTAGTCAAAAGGTTAGAGCAATATAACATTTAATACTTTTCACGAATACAGAGCTTGTGGGAAGAAATACATGTATTATGCTTATATTAATAACAATATTGCAATAAGCTTGAATCAGCTCCAAATGGCAGATTATATATATGTTCACTTGAATTTAATTTTATATCCATCTCCATGGAACAATCTCAAGGATTCAATCGAAATTTGCTTTTATTTTAATAACTGATGGTCAGGATGAGTAACTGTTAGCTTTCAGCGCACGTTAATTCGATGCTATTTTCATTTGTTGGAATGTAGAGTTACAGTTACATTACAGTTACTTATAATAATAATGATGATGATTAATGAATAATGATGAATAATGTAATTTGAGTATTATTAATACAAAAAAATGGAATAAAATGTAAAATCAAAAGTAAGTTTAACGCAGCTCTAGACATGTTTACGATATATTAATTTGACTAAAATAACATGAAGACAGTGTCTTTACTTGAGCATAATTTTATAAAATTGGGTTCTATGAAACAAATTCAAGATTTCATTGAAAAGATTCAGTGAACAATTGTTAGTTTTCACTTCATTTTAATACAGAAACGATTCAAACTTGTTTTCATTTGTTGGAACGTAAAAATAATATATTTTAAAAAAATGCAATAAAATACGATGCAATACAAAAAATAAATCCTACAAGTGTTATTAAATTAGTTCGAATCGTTTGACTTTTAAGCTAACTTAAATCTTTAACATTATTATGGGGGGAAAAAAAGAAAGAAAAAGGGAGGAGGAAAGAAATTGAGGGAAATTGGGGGGATTGTGAGGAACGACAATAAAGGGATACTCAAGAATAAATTGACTAATCCAATGGTACGGGGGGAAATAAAGGCTGGGGACTGCTGCTACATAGAGAACAGGTACTGTTCAGGGGTGTGGTTATTAACTTAAGCAGTGCTGCAATGCTATGACTTGGGCTGTTGTTCAACTGCTGGAAGCGGTGGAGCGGATGATAGGGACGGTAAACAGGGGATTACTCCACATTAAAAATACATTTTTTAATATTTAAAATGTATATTTATTGTATCTGGATATTGAAACAGATAAACAGTAATATGTTAAAAATAAAACAACGCTTATTTTGTAATTATTAATATATATTTTTTCTGGATAGACAATGATATAATGCATATTGTATTTCAAAACATAAATGTAATGAAAATGTTAAAGGATGATTTTTAAGTTTACCTTAGTTTCAGATTGTACCAAAACCAAGTCGTTTCAGAGTAAAATGACGAGTAATTATACGGCGGCTTTGACGAGTTGGCGGCTGATCTGCTACCTCAATTTGCTAAGAGAGATAAAAGTGTGGAATGAGAACGGTTCGAGGGGCAATAATAGTGTTTTTATAAACATGATTCTGTTGAACTAGGCATATTCTTTCCCCTTACTTCTCTATAGGGCATTGTTGGCCATTGGATGTTATGAAGGAGCAAAATGCAGACAGATATGGTAAATTTTGATTTACATCTGTCTTAAGCTCAAGGATTTCATTGCAAGAGTTTCAATAAGTAATTGTTAACTTACACCTTATTTTAATACAAAATTAATTCAAAGCAGTTTTTTTTTGTCGGAACGCAGAACTACTATCATTATTAAACAAATACACTAAAATGCAAAATCAAAAATAAATCCAGCAATAAGTTAATTCGAGTCGCTCGACTTTGAAGCTAAACAAAATCTTTAATAGTATTAAAAAAAAAAAAAAAATCCGCACAAAGGGATTGTTGTGGGGGGACAACAATAAGGGGATACTCGAGAATAAAATGATTAATCCAGTGGTACGGGGGGATAAAGGTTGGGGACCGTTGCTTTATAAAGAACAGGCACTGTTCAGGGGTGTGGTTGTTAACGTAAGCAATGCTGCGGGTTGAGTATTGCTCGGCTGCGGGACGCAACAAAGCGGTTGATAGGGAGGGTAAACAGGGGATCACTCCACATTAAAATTCTTTTTTAATAGTTAAAATGCCTATTTATTTTATCTTTATGTTGAAACAGATAAATAGTAATCTGTTGAAAATGAAACGATGTATTCTTAGCAGTTATTATCTATATTTTATATATCTGGATGGAATATAATATAATGCGTATAGTATTTCAAAATATGAATGAAATGAAAATGTTAAAGAATGATTTTTAAAGCTCATACTAGTCTCAGATTATACTAAAATTAGAGCCGTTTCATCATTTTAGAGTGAAATGACGAAACGGCTAAGTCTAGAGAGGCTTTGATGAGTTGACGGTTGATCTGCTATGTCAGATATGCGATTTCATTTGCTGAGAGAGATAAAAGCGTGAAATGGAGAGCGGATCTCGAAGAAATATAAGTGTTTTAATAAATATGATTGTGTTGGCCTCTGCATATTCATTCCTTCTACTTTTATACGAGGCATTGTTGGCGAACTGAGTGTTATGAAGATGTGCAATGCAGCCAGATATGGTAAATCTTGATTTGCATGTAATGAGTCTAATTTGATATGTCTTCTAACGTATCAAAATAGACCCATCTGATGCTGACAAGTCTTACGTTACACATTCGAACTCGTCAGAATCAATTTTTAATTAAAACCAGCGAGAGTTCTTCCCCATGTGCTTTGACATTCTGCATATACTAAAAATACATACCAAATTTTATTCATCTAACTCCTTATATTTCGCAGTAATCTTGTTTACATCCATTTGGACAAACAAATATATGAATATATTTGTATGAATCTTGCTCTATATGAATTTTGTTTACATTTTAATGGAAATTTACAAATTTAGTGCAAAGACCACATACCAAATTTCATCCATCTAGATTCAAGCATTTTTATGTTATCTCATAGACAGGTAGAGAGAGTGATGAACAGATAGGCGTAATTCTAAAAACGTATTTTTCAGATACAGTGAATCTGAAACTTAAAAATTCATCAAAATCACGAGTTCGAATTTTAACGGTTAATGTATACAAAAAAGTTAAAGTCTGAGTTTTTAGAATCCAAGCAAAAAATAAATAAACAAAATGCATCTCTTCGAAATTTTAATACGTTAACATTTTTCTTCTACTATATACCAGTGTGATATTACTTTTATTTTCAAATACCATCATATTTACTACAAAAACAAGATAAAAATAAGGCTGTTTCACGTTATAAGTTATATCTAGGGGATAGAAAAGCTGTGCAAATGGTGTTGCGAATCATTCCAACTCATCTAAGCCCTTGATACTGTTTTAAATTGCAACGAATCTCTGAGCAAAACTCGCTATAATGCGAAAAGCCGAGTGGATAATCGGAATCGAATTATCAAAGATACAACCACCAAAAGGCCCACCGATTATGAAGAAGCACAAAACTTCGAGACTTTTCTGCGGTATTTTTTAAAGTAATTAAATTTTGTGCTTTCATTTGATTAAAAGGCACTATGTACTCAAACTTACTAAAATTGAAACCAAGTACTTTTAAATTTTAGAGTATTATTTATATAATTGCAGAGCATTTTCCCCCTTCATATTTTCAAACTCACTTTAGATAATTATTTTTTATTGTCTGGCTCGCGTACTAGTCAACAACCCTAAAGAGTTTGTGTCTAAAAATTTTCAATATTTTATAAAGTTTTCAATTTTTTAACCATTTTTTAAAAATTATCTTTAAATACTAATCCTAATTTTTCTGAAATCTACTGTCTTAAAGGTGACTTGCAATTAACTGTTCCGTTCTTTTAGCTTTTCGTAATATTTATTACTAAAAATTAAATACATAGATAGTTCATTAAAACAAACAAAAATATTTAGTTTTTGAAGGAAAAATGAGTCCCCCCAAAATGTGTGTTACCTAAGGGTCCCTACAGAGGCTTATTCTGTTCCTACAAATACTTAGGAGCATTTCTTACTTTTCTAAGCTCTTTGAAAATAGAAATAATTTATTATTTCTAATTTTTTGTCACAAGCTTTAGAAAAAAACCTATATCAAATCAATATGAACATGGAGATAAAGACATTTCATCTCCATGTATGCCATGAAACATCTTTTGAAGTTCATCGAAACTTTATATTCCCTTCCCTAAAAAGATAGCAGGCTACGTATAGATTCCCACCCTCCCATTGAGTCATAAATATTTAAAAAGGATCCTAGTCGCAAATGAGGTGAGATTTCAGAAGCATAAAGTTATAAAGCTATTTATTATTTCCGTTTAACCCTTAACTGGGGAGGTGAAATTTTAGGACTTAACTGGGGAGGTGCGGTCTACGAGACCACATTTCATTGGCACTCAAATTAAAATTTCTAATGAATGTATGATTATGAAAAAAATGCCAATATATTTGCAGATATTTTTCTTGATATATAAATATGTTTTAGAAATTTTTCAAAATATATTATCATTGAAAAAAGTAAATGCTTTGGAACATACATTTTCTTCTCAAATTACGTGTTATAATAAATAATATTTTTGAAAAAATATATTACTTTTTAAATCAAATTTATTTTTACAGTATATGAAGATATATAGAAGGCAATATAATATAAAATTCAACAATTATATGAAAAAAAATGACAATAGGTAAAATTGGCCCTATTTTTATCGGCTTGTGTCACTTTCATAGCACGGTTTTCTAGAGCATTTTAAACATTCAGGTTAAGAACTAGTATAAAAATCAACATATAAATTATGTATATATATCTCTTGGTATATTAATGCATTTTATAAATTTTTCAAAATACGTTATTACTAGAAAAATTAATTATGTTTGAACATACATATCAGAATCAGTTGAATGCGAAATTTCATCGAAAAACTTTTCTGTACAATTATCCTTATCATTAAAATCACTTTCTGCTTCATTTAAAAGTGTCTAGAGCACTGCTTCATAATAGGATCATTAAATTGGATGATATTTTGGGACCCAAGTTTTAGCGCCATCCGCTAAGCCTTGTTTATCACTGGAACACTAACAGGGAGGTGCGGTTTTACAGACCGCGCTAAAAGAAATAACTGAATTAATTTAAAAAGCATCCGTTGAAATCGGTTGAAAAAAGTGCGCGTGTATTGAAGATCACAAAACCGGAAGCTATAGGGTCAATCCATTCAAGTGAGCTAAAAATAGAATAGAGATGACCGAAAATTCATCGCTAACGGTCTCATAGACCGCATGTCCCCAGTTAAGGGTTAAGAAATCTATCTCGAATTGATTCCCAAGTTGTAAAAAGAATTGCGCTCTCTTCTCCCACACTTGCATATCGAAATTAGAAGTTTTAACAAGCGCGAGCTCCCCTGAAATTTTCTTGCCTATTCCCTAATAAATATACTTGTGTATTATTAACCACATCCCATTGGCGAACTATAGATACAAAATAGCTTATGATCTTTAGTGATTATTTTCTGTTATATAAGTACCAGAAAACTAAACATGTATTTTGGATGACTATTTTCCAACCGATTAAAACCATACTTGAGCACAGAGCCACAATTAAAATGACATAATCACATGCAAAATTATACATATTTAAGTCATTACGTTTTTGAGTTATCACAGTTACATACTTGTAAAAAATACACACCATCAGGTGGTCAACCAATTGATAGATGTAGATTAAAATTTGATGAAAATCTACAGTTTAGATTCTAAAATTGTGAACCAAATTTCATTTACCTAAGTTGTAACACTTCTGAATTATCGCGTTTATATGCTTTCAAAAGTTAAAACCTGCAGTCGGTCAACCCCTTGACGAATTTGGTTCTAAATATAACTCATATTAAATGTTAAATCTATTTAAAAAATTTTATCCATCTAGCTTTCTTTGCTTTGTAGATATAATGTTGAATTAACCAGACTGATAGACTTCTTTTCAATGGATTTCGTTCAACATTTGACAGAAATCTACAAATTTGAGGTTGAATATATTTACCTAATTTCACCTGTCTAGCTCAAAGCGTTTTTGAGTTATCGTGTCCAAAAACAAGCAGACATAATTCTAAAAATGTGTTTTTTGAACTCATAGAAATCTAAAACGCGAAAATCTATCAAAATCTCGAAAAAATAGAGAGGAGTTCCAAAATTGTGGTTCATGGCCTACTGGCCAATTTTTGTCATTTCAAGACCTTGGATACACATCTATCTTTCTATAAATTCTAAAAATGTGATATGGGTTTAAAATCTTTATTAAGTCATGTACGAGAAATTTCTTTTATAAAACTGCATTTAATAATAAATGTCTTTGTCTTCGCAAAGACTCTTTTTTTGCCTGTAAAACTTCTTTCAGAGAGAACATCTGCGGTTCGTCTGTGAAAAACTTTTATGCTCCAAGGACAAAGTGATTAGTTTTTTAAAAAGTAGACAATAATGCTTAAGAGTTTGGAAACACTTGGTAAAGGTTTTAAAGCATATTATGATTTTATGATTGTCCTAAGAACAACTAAATAATTTCTGAATTTTGCACGGTGTAATAACACGCAGGGCATTTACCCTGCTCTTTCCACTCTTGTTACTCCATTAGCCGGATGACGACGATACAGCCATAACGGATGACAAAAACATTTAATTCAGTCCTAATCAAAGTTTTAAAAAAACTTGAAATTCGAACAGGAAATAATCTAGTTTTAAAGTTTCAATTACTTTCAAGCCCGAAGGGTTAAAGTCTGACGAACGGACGGCAGTTTCCTTTGACAGACAAGCATCCCACCATTGTGGTAGCCCTAGGCAGTTGACTATTAAAGCAAGTATCCTTAAAATTTATATTAAGAGTGTCTTGAGAGTTTTTTTTTTTTTTTTTACAACCAATCTTAAAAACTTTGCATGCATTTTTTAATGAGATTATTTAATATTTTACATTTTGCAAAGCACCTAGATTATTACCTTTATGCATATCCTGCGTTCTGTCGTAATATATTTATATCAATAAAAATACATAAATTTCTAAAAAGGAAAGAGGAAAGGGCGAATTTGCATTTCCTAAGGGCTCCTACATAGCGTAATACAGCATTAAGGAAAACACTCCTACTTGTGTAATTGCAAAACTGAATGGTAATGTCACAAGTCAACCAATCACAATCTGAAAAATTTGAATCTGTAGTGCGATTCCATTATCTCTACCAATAATAAAGAAGAAGGTGTATATGTGTGTGTGTGCTGGCTTTCTACAGGATAAACCGCTTGACGCAGAGCTGCCAAATTTGGCAGAAATATACTTTGAAGGTTGGGATTGTGCAACTTGGAGGATATTGTTTTGAAATTTTAAATATAATTTTAATTAGTTAAAAATTAAACAATATTTTGGATTTTTTTCTCGGCAACTCCCGAAATTATTGCTGAACAAAGCTGATTTTGCACCAATTTAAATTTTAAAAAATTGTCTTTTTAATGATATCAATTTAATAGATGTTCAAATTTTTCTTGAATTATGCCAATTTTTAAAAAAATATTTTTTGCATTATTTTCAACTCTAAATTTCATTGTTTGATTGAAAATCAAACCGTTTTCAATGATCCGTCAAATATCTTCTTCTATTTTTGTGTTTCAAGCAAAGAAAAAAGTATTATGTTTAATATCTGAGTAGTTTGTTTGCATGAGGAATAAGAAAGTGAAGCTGCAATACTGAGAAAGTCAAAAGATAGATTATCCGGACAATTACATTTTTAATAGCATTATGATGTCATGGGACTCGATTCTTTTCAGATGGTTTATTTATACAATCAACAGAATGTAACAAGTTAGAGAGTTACCAAGTGTAGCAAGCATATTAAAATAACGCGGCTTTGATGTCTGTACTGATTTTTTTTACTAATAATTTCTTGCTGGGGTTGATCAGGAATATTAAGTTATGCATAAAAGATTTAATTGAAAGTAAACATAACCAATATTCCTGCCAAATCAGCTGGTCGCCAATGGCGGTTAGTGAGCATTAACATAAACAACTCTACGCCTGGACAAGAAGGAAAAAAAATCCGAAGCTGTTTGACTACAATTCTATGCTGCGTTACATAATTTCCTCTGAACTGGAGAACTCATTCGATGCTTAATTTCTGCTTTCATGCCTAATTAGTGCAATAATAAAATATTAAAGCTCATTAGCATATTAAGATGCAATTAGATTCTCTCGAAGTCAAAATGCAAATTTAATGACTTTTGCAAAGTACTTTATTGCTTTTGTGCTCGAATAGAAATGAGTAAATTAAAATATATCAGCTTTATTCAGCGATTACATTAGTAACATGAAACTAGATTAATGTTATTGGCTGTTAAATGCATTATCCTTTGTTAGTTCCTTGAAAAAGTTATCTTCGCGGCTTTTTTTTTTTTTTTTTCTAATTAGCTGCTTTGATTCGGAATTAGTAGAGTTTGCTTGTTTTTTTTTATGATATGAATAAAATCTTGGTTTTAGGAAAGGAGAGTTGTAGGTATGAAACCTGATTCTCCGTGTTTCCGATCTGAATTTGCATAGAATCTGACGTCAGAGATCAAGCATCCTCCTGTGAATGTGGTAAGAAAGTTTCGAGAAGGAAATGCCGAATCTGGTGTCGTTCTCTGCATCTGGCCTGAGTTCAAAATTAAGCAGTTCGTCCCAAACTGGCATTTGTGCTGCTTAAGAAATAAATGTTAATGTAAATAAACAAAACTTTACGTGAAAAATAAAAATTTTATTATTTTGAAAATTAGTTGTCATCAATTATTTATATCGATTAAATTACGATTAGAATCGAGGATAAATTATTTATATCGATTAAATTACGATTAGAATCGAGGATAAATTATTTATATCAATTAAATTACGATTAGAATCGAGGATAGATAAGGCTTCGACTTTGTAATATATAAACCTATGGGTAGATATAAAAATGCAGGAAAATTTTTTTAAAGAAAAATCCGAAGGTCAAAGCCAACATCATATTAGTGTATGGCATTTATAGAAATATTTTAAACAGTTCGGGATTTTAATCACTTTTATAACATTTTAATTTTGCATAAAGGTTTAAGATTTTTTTAAAAATTTAATATCGATTGTTGCTTAATTCTCTTTTAGTATTATTTTCCGTACTTCACGCTTTTACGTTGAAGAAGATATCTCTCAGTGTGAGGCTTTGTATATAAAGTGTTTGAGCGATACCTTGCAGATGGCATGCCCATAGCCTAATATATCGATATAATTAACAAAATATTCTTTCATGTGAGAAAAAATCTGTTCTGCATCTTCTGTGCAAGGCATGTTTTTCCTGGAAAATATTACAAATGCCTCTCATATTTTAGTACGATGAAATGCCAATTATAAGGTTAATTTGATATTGTTGAAACAAAGTGCTTTTACAAAAATCTCTGACCTTATTCATTAATCTTCTGTAATCACAAAGAACTATCCGCCTTGCCTTAGCATCCTGCTTGATTCAATCCGCCATTGAATAACATCGAGCACTGTAGTCGACACAATAACCTCCATTACGATACAAAGTACAATCCGCCATCGATGATTCGCCCCGATAGTATTTCTGTGCACATCAAGAAAGCGAGAACCGAGCATCATACCGGAATTTCTCATATATGAGGAGCCCGCCTGAGGAATATAAATCTACTTGAGAATAACTTAAGTAACTGTTGTAGTTTACTTACTTACTCATTTTAAAAACGGCCAGTTCTGTAATGAACATTTTGTATTCAATTCGCAAAAAGTAAGAGGTATTGCATCTTTAAAAGTTTATAAAACAGCAAGCTTATTGCAGAATACAGAATCTGTCAGAAAATAGAAGTAATTTTAAAAATAACCCCCTTCAAACGAATGAGGGTAGAAAGACTACATTTGCTCAGAAAGGATGGAAATGAAAGGATATTTTCTTTTTATAACGAAAACAGAACTTGTTGATGGCATAAATCGTAATTTAAACCACAGATGATTCTATAGCTGTAGAAGAAATGAGTTACATAGAATAAAATACTGAATGGAATAAGGTTGTTCAAGGGGCATTCAGAAATTCAACTTTCAGAAGAGGAACCACACTTTTTGCAGCATTAAACACTATTTTTGGTACTATGGCGAATATGGCGAAGAATGAGTGGCAGGAAAATTGCTTACTTCTGCAAAATATTGCTAATATCTGTGATAATCTGTGTTCCTGAACGGAGGACGACACATTTAACATTTGCCAGACGGTTCTTCCCTTATTGCTTTATCTCACGTACAGCATCGCACAGACAGCTGCAGAGCCATTTGCTGATTTCAACTATAAACTATGCAACCGGTAAATTCTGATTTCGAAAGAAAAAAAAAATAATCTAGCACCATTTTTATTCTTTCTGCTGAAATGACATCTTCTTACCTTCATTCGTTCGCAAATTATTTATTTTTAAAGGTGCTCCAATGTTTTGAAACAGCCTGTATTTCAAAAGTAAGTCATGCATCAGTCATATTTCCACAATCACAGTTTTAATTTCGAAAACGGATAGCCCAACATTCACTATTTAATGACATGGAATCAATCTATAGAAATCAAATTTATTAGAATTCTTGCACAACTAAATGATGCGTTTCAAATACAGCTTACCTATACTTCTCGAGGAAATCTTTTCATTTTCATTCCATGTTATAAACCGTTAGGCAATCACATATTTCATAAAATGGGCACGGTTAACATGAAAAAGAAAGGAAATAACAAGTGGTTTTCCTTTATTGATATCAGCCAAGTGACAGGACCCACTGATGATGATTGATTATGTCGTTTTTATTTTGTCTATTCTTACAATTTTTAGATTTCAGATGTTTGTTTTGAAGAAAAGGCTTTCTTTTGTCCCTCCCCCCCCCCATTCGCTTACTATCACTGCGAATTCGTGCTTGTACAATAAGTTTCTTCACATGAAAATTGTGCCTATTCCGATATTAAGTTATCGGTGAAGGCGAGGAGGGGTTAGTTTTTTAAATTTTTCTATTGATGATATAAATATCAGTTTACAGATATTCAAGAAGGATTAAACTTTACAAGAACAGAAATTTATAACAAATGATTTTGTGGTAACTGAAGCAAGAATTGTAGTCTATCAATGTGATCAAAAGTATTCGAATACTTTCGGATTTAAACATTTTTCCGTATTTCTTTAGAAGAATTGGACTTTACTTTTGTAAAGAATGTATTTGAATTCGTGTTTTTCAGTGAAGATATGTCCACAAGGGCATTTAGAGGATCGACCAGAAGCTGGTGAAGAAGAAAAGGTTTTAGCTTAACCCTGTTTCACAAAAAGCAGATAATGATTTGAAATTTTCAACAATGTTTTATTGGCTGTGAGCAACATTTACAAGTATTTTCTTAAAAACAGCACGTATATTGGGGGAATAAAATGATTTTTTTAAAAATCCCAAATTTTATTACAAGTTGTGTGCTTAAAAAATACAAAATTTTCAACCAAATTATCCAGAACATTTAGAATATGCAGTATTAAAACATTATATTAAATTTAAAGTAAATATTTGAATATTCGAGGAAATATGAGTATTTGTATTAAATAATTTTTAATTGAGCATGTGCAAAGCATGGCATATTTTTTATTCCATAATTTTGAAGCCAATTATGTCAACTTACATAGTCAACTTTACAACCAAGTTATCTTACATAAAAATGATGCTTAATTTATTGCAATCTAAATTATGTTCTTAATTTATAAATAAGCAGGGATATTTTGCATGCTTTGAAATTATATATATATTTCAATGTAACTATCCGAATATTCAAGTTTAAAACATATTAATTCATGCAAAATCCTTCACCATTTAGTTACTGCTAAAGAGCAACTAAAACTCAGTTGACTGCAATGCCGATATCTTTCAGAATTTTAGAGGTTTCCTACTGGGATTTTTTATATAAGTTGCCCTGTATATCTGGCTTCAAAATTACAGAAGGAAAAAAAATGTGATTTGTTTCACGCATGCGCAGTTAAAAATTATTAACTACAAATATTGATTTCCTCGAATATTGAAATTATTTAAATAAAACTTTAATAATATTTCTTTAACATATTGTTGCATAATCTGTCAGTTCTGTTTAGTTTAGTTATATTAACGTCCCGTTGTGAAGCAACACTAGGGCTATTTTGAGACGGACCTCGTAATTTTGAACCGCTTTTAGATGACGAGGACGACATCTGAGCTGGCAACCCCCTCTCCACACCACACCAGCGGGAGGACGTTTGGCATGACGGATTTAACGTGCAACAGACCCCCTTGCACGACATTTCTTCGGTGAAATCGGGTCTCGAACCAGAAACCCTACGGCTCACAAGCCGAGACCTTACCACCAGGTCACCGCGGCTTGATCTGTCGGTTCTGAATACTTTTATTGAAAAGTTTGCATGTTATTAGCCAAAAAAGTGCCCCAAAATTTGAGATTTTTTTAAAGTTTTTATATTTAAGTTTTAGACATACCTATTGTTTTTGAAAATGCTTATGAATACCGCGCAATGCAAGCAAACTTATTGGTAAAAGTTGCAAGTAGTTATCAGCTTTCTGTGAAGTGAGATCAAATGATTTTCTTCTCCATCAATTTCTCGTCGATCTTTGAAAAGCCCAACTGACTGATTCTTCACTGAAAAATATATGATATTCTAAACTGTAAACGGTATTTTTAAACTATAGATTCCGGAACCGAATGTGTCTAAGACTTGATCATCTGTCAGTCTGTACTTTCACAAGCATATAAATGTAATAACTCAAAAAAGCGATGACTTAAACATATGAAATTTGCTATATGTTTTTGTAAATATCATTGCAGAACTGCATAAAATGTTGATTTCAGTTTGTCGGAAAAATGACTCTCTAAATCCATATTCGGGTTTCTAGTACTTGTAAATTAACTACCTCCCAGCAATTAATCACTGAAGGCAGCACGCTAATTGGTTCTTTCGTAATTATTATTCACTAATGGCATACGTTTTATAATACAGAAGTACATTTACTAGAGAATGTACGAGATAGTTTCAGGCAGACCACTTCCGCGGATTTTTCTGAAGTGCCAAAGTTAGATTAGTTACATTTGACGCAGTGTCCCTGAAATAGCTTGCTCACATCGGGAGGCAAACTAGATACAGTCAGTCGGTGAGCCTTTTGATCTTGCTTTTTTAGAAATAACACACGTGAAGGACTGGAAAATCGCATCTCTGCAAAGCCAAAGAGGTTAAAAGAGCGGGGAAAAAATGATTTCTCGAGCTAAAGTGGCATTTTGAATCTCATATATTAAATGTCTCTCTATACAGGAGCTATTCTGAAATTACCGAAAAGCAGATCTCTAGATATAGATTACATATATATAAATGGAGAAATGGTCAAAACTCATTTCCTTACTTTCTCATAAGCGAGAAAGTATTGTAATCGTCAAAAAGTTGGAAGTCAATATTTTAATCTTCGCGTTTTAGTCCTCATTGGGTCCAGAAAAAAATTAAAAAAATATTTTGAAACAAATTTCTCTGTCTGTGTACAGAAAGAGTGAAAACCGCAAGCTAAGTTTGCTAAATGGATGGATTTCGGTATTTGCTCATTCAACAACATTGTCGATTTCTATTAATTTTTGGAAAAAAATCCATCCTACAGAAGTTTATCTGCTTTCCATCCGTGTGTGTGTAAACACGATGAATCGCGAATATGAAGAGCTAAATGGATGTTATATAGGACATGGTTCTATTATAAGAACAAGAGAAATGTGCCAAATTTTGAGAAAATTTGTTGACAGGTTGATCGCCTGTCGGTCTATTAATTGAAGTATATATAAATGATTTAACTCAAAAAATTCAACAAGTTAATAGGTGAATGAATTTTGTATGTGATCTTGAATCCAAAATTGCTGATCTAAATAAATTTTACACAGAATTAATCTAAAGGAAGAATTCAAGAATTCCATCTCGGTTTTCTTTACTATATTACTAAATCATAATATTGTCCCATATTGCGTTAGTACCATATATCTCGGAAGAAAATATCCACATGAAAAATAAGGCCTTGCATGAGTCTTCACGATTCTCTCTATATATTCCCATCTCCAAAATAAGCTCTAGTCAAGATCGTCAGCCAGTCTGGTATCAGAATTATTGTTCGATTGACCAATCAGATGTAACAGTTTGCACATTTGATAACTAATGATGCTTAAGTGAGGGCCTTCAATAAAGAATAATTATAATTTTTGAAAGGTGATTAAGAAAAATTAAAATAATATTACTTCCATTGCGGAATAAATGAAGGAGAGAAGACGCATGTTTTATAGTTATGATCATTGTCACTGCTGTGGCCTTGATAACCAGCCAATTTCACGTCGTTTCAAAATGAAAATGGAAGTGACAAGCAGCAAACATAATGAAATTTTGTTTCTTCTTTAAAAAAATTCTTCGGCTGAAACCTATATGGTGTTATGGGAAGCTTATAGGGAGTCTGCCCTTTCCTGTAGCACAGCCAGAAGTTACTTGAAATGTTTAAGGACGGGAGCCAATCTATTCCAATGGAAAGTGGACCCTGTGCTCCAGTGGTTGCTCTAATAGAAATAAATATAAACCTAGCTACTGCTATAGTGAAGGAAGATGGTATCAATAGACAGATTAAGAGACTTAGCAGAAAGACTAAGCATTTCCTTAGAAGCTCCTCGCACGTTGCTAAAGTTTGGTTTAAAAAACATATTTATTATTTTTAATGTATATTACATATGTATTTAAAAAAACATTATTATGAAAATTAATAATGATTTTAAACAAAATTATAAATATATTATCCAAATCCTTTTATCGTATGTACTATTTTTAATAAAAATATTGATATTATTTAAAGCAAACAATTTTTTAATCTTGTAGAGTTTTACAAAAATTATAAGCAGTACGAAGGAATTTTTAAGATATACAAAAAGTATTTTTCAGTAAGTTATTACTAATACTTAAGGAATAACTGACTAATAAAAACTGACTATTTCATCACTAGATACGGAACCTTCATTAAACCATATATATATAATGAGATTTTCAATTAATATATAATCGCAAAAATTATATTAGTGCCTTTTTGTTTCAAATCAAGCCTTTATTTATTCGAAAATTTTATCTGCTTTTTTTTAATGAAAACTGAAAGATAGCATGGTGGATGTATGTGAGTTATTGTCTCCTGGCAACCATTATTTTTAGACCGAGTCCGCCACTGTCTACTGGTATACACAAATTGTAGATAATCTCCTAGCAACATTTTCGACGTGGGCACATTTTCTTAGCTTACCAATAAGTAATATGAACTGAAAGAGGCTGGTTTCTGCTCAAAACTCATCAAGAATTTTTCAAGATAAGTCAGAGTCAATAGCATTTCATGAACTGCAACAATTATTACTGTAAATAACAGAACGGAAATTATATGCATATAAAAAATTATAAAATTATAGACACATAAGCTCTTCAAAATTGAAAGCAAGAAAAATGGTCTTTGAATATTTTGACATATTTCAATATTTCATAAATGTTTTTCCGATTTCTATTATCATTTACTGTCATTACTTCTTTCATTACCGTTTCAAAAGTACTATTATAGAACTACTTAATATTTGTTTTCTCATTCCCCTCCTAACTTTAATTTAATTTTTTGTTATCATTTAGTACCCTAATTTCTTTTAGTACCTTTTTAGAATGCTTATTTCATTTTACTCTCTGTATCAGAAAATATGAAAATAAAGTAAATTTAAGATATCAATATAATTTGTTGTACAATTTTGTTTAGTTAGGATTTCAAATTCTATCTCTTTGTCTTAATTTACAATTCATGCCATCATTTTTTTAAGAACAGGACATTTAGATGATAAAGAAACAGTTAAAAAATATTAATATTGTACTTTGTACCTAAACTAAATAATATTTTTTAAGGATTACCTTAAACTTTTCAAAGTGCTATTTTTAAAACTTGTTTTTTTAGGGGGGGGGGGATTTTATCATGTTTCTTTTCTTTTTCTGCATTGTTTATTCAATAACATTCAGTCCTTAAGAACATAATGATTTGACACTGTTTATTCTATCTAGTAGCTCAAAGAGATTTAAAATGTGCTCATTAAATTCTTTTTACTAACAGTAAAACCTTTTATAATTCATAAATATGTTGGCGATTAATGAGCTCGTTTTCCAATAAATTGCATTTTTTAAATTTAAATACAAAAGAGCAGAAAAATATAAATTTATTAAAAAAAACTTTTAAATTTTTGGTCTTGTTTAATTCAAAATTTCAATGCTTGAATATCCACCTCTCTATACAGATGCAAAGACTGGCATTATCACTTTATTTTTTTATAAAATCCCTTTAATATATAAGATGTTACATTATCGCTGCATTTCACTCTTAAAATCTATTTAGAGTGAAATAATAATAATAATAATAGGGAACAAAAGTATTATAATTTTTTATCCATATGATATACATGTTTATTACATAATAAATATATGTTTTATTTTTTATTTTTCTATAATTATTTTTAAAAAAATGTATTAAATTTTAAAAAATGGCAAATTATCCAATTAACCACCAGCACATTATGAATTATAATATATATATATATATATCCCTTATCTTCTAATGTACTTCTGTAATGAATATATATATCAATAGTATATATTCATTATGATACTATATTAGAATATAAGCATATATATAAAATTAAAAATCAATCAGTTTATTTTAAATTACATTTTTTTATTCATCAATAGAGTTTTTCTATGAGTGTCCTCAGAAGAATCTTCCTCATGTAACCTCACACTCGCAAAAACCGCATCTATCTAAGATGATGCTATGTTGTCCACGATCTACCAATTAACCTTTACTTGACCATTAATACAAAAACTTTCTTGCGGAAACTATTTGGAAATGAACGCACTTTAAAAATTCCTCACCATTACTTGCTTATGAAGTTAAGCCTTAATTAAAGTAAATAAAACCTCAAAAAGTTCTAAAAAGCATTCTTTAAACAGAAACATACTCATCATTAGAAATCATGCCGTGTCTTTATACCGTCATCATCAGCAATAGAAGAAAAATCTGTAACAATAATAAAAACTATTTGAAGATTTTTTTTTTACAACAGTTAAATATATTGATGCAATGCAAACTTAAAAAATATTTATTTTACTTATTATATTTTTAAAAAATTGATTAAAAATAGAACTAACTGCTCAGAATTTAAATTGTTATCGTTGAAAATATAATTTTTTGAATTTTAGGATGGTATAAAATTCATTTTTGTGTTTCAATATTTTCGTCAATTACAAGAAGAAAACGTCCGAGTTTCGTATAATTTTTATTTAAAATTGAAAAAAATTGCTCTGACATGCACATTCTTACCGTCCAAAGAACTTATGTACCAAATTCGGCCCCTCTAGATTTAACGGTCTGTGTTATAGAGCACTAACTCACATAACATTCTCCTTTATTATAAGTAAGGACAGAAATTAAACAATTTACTTCCATTTTTGAAAAATATGCAAAAAAATATTTTGTTTGTTATTTGCGCAGTTTACATGAGGAAATCAGAAAGGGAAATTGCATTTTATTACATACCTTTTATTGTATGTATCAGGTTTCATAATTAATAAGTAATTTTTGTCTAGTAAAAATTGACCATTTCATTAATTGTCACGAAACCTTCCCTAAAAACACCTTCCTTATACTCCCATCATTTGTGAGTAAAATTTGAAATATATCTATAAATTTCGATAACGTGCGTCCCATTTATAAGTTTCTTTTTCATTTGTAAAGTTTAATCCTCAATTTATATATGATCTCAAAAATTATAATAATAAAAACTAAATGACAGCAATGAGGTTGTGTGTGGGCCGCCATTGCCTCCTAGCAACCAATATCTTAAGAGGCCAT
>JAPMOR010117133.1:204414-275351 GCA_026543865.1 Argiope aurantia
TCACTAAAAAAGCCTTCCTTATACTCCCATCATTTGTGAGTAAAATTTGAGGTATATCTATAAATTTCGATAACGTGCATCCCATTTATAAGTTTCTTTTTCATTTGTAAAGCTTAAACCTCAATTTATATATGATCTCAAAAATTATAATAATAAAAACTAAATGACAGCAATGAGGTTGCGTGTGGGCCGCCATTGCCTCCTAGCAACCAATATCTTAAGAGGCCATACCGCTTTTGACGTCAGTAATAGATTAAGAACGCTTAATCCAGTATTGAATGAAGCCTTCTTGTTCTACAATGAAAACAGTATCGACTGTAAATGACAAATATCTCGTTTGACAAGGATTAATAATAAAAGACGAATTAAACTTTAGAAAGGATGTTTGAAATGGCATAAGTACCGTTAAGAGTGGTAATCAAAATCTTCGGGAAGGGAAACAAATTTATCCATCTTATGTCTGAGTCTGTGAGGATTGACTTTCTTTGGGATTAATTATATATAGTCTTGAGAAGCACGAAGACTGCAGATTATTAGTACATTTGTGTTGGAACAAAGGTGGTTTAAGAATCGTTGAAGGCTTTTCTGTCTCATATGTCAAAAACAGATTTCCGAAGAATGTATTAAATTTTTGTCTTAATACTCGACTGGCGCGATACGGCGACATTGAGTTGCATCGTAGCCGACGAGAGGCTATAGTTGCATGCGCACCTTAGGCTTAAAACAAATATAATCCCATTTATTTTTATTCATGATCACGATGCAATTGTTTTGATCGATTACTTTGCGAAATTGGTAATAGTTATCTCAGTAAAAGTCTGTCTATATTGCTCAAATAAAAGCCAACGGAAGTAGTTCTCGCCAAAATTTTCTCGCATGTTATCTAATAAAAGTGTTAACCCAGAAAACGTCTTGCATGGGATTATGTACAATAGTTGCGAAATATTAACCTCTGGTGTCAGGTTAGCACTTTTACTGAATTTATCGTATCATCCTTGGCTATTAATCCCTGGTGTAGGATTAATAATGGGTGTTATTAACCATCCGAAAATCAAATCTATATTTTACATGCGTTTTTCCCAATCGATTGAAACAAAAATTTGCTAAAAAGCTACATTTGTTGTCACAAAATCCCATACCAAATTTAATATATTTAATTCATTGCGTTTTGGAACTCTGAAAGTACAGACCTATAAACGGTCAACTACTTATTGGATTTAGCTCACCGTTTGATAGATTACACTATAGACGTTAAATTGTGTGCCGAATTTTATTCATCAAACTATTTTCGTTTTATCCTTATAAAGTTAGCTTATAATCTCACATCCGGTCAAACGGACTTCCTCTGAACGGGTTGCTCAAAGTTTGGTATAAAGACAGTATACTAAATTTCATCCATCTAGCTTAAAGCGATTTTATCAATGTCACAGACAGACAGTCAAACATTTTCCAAAAATATGTTTTTCAAACTCAGGAAAGTCTATAACGTGGAGATTTTTGATTGATTGCTTGAAAAGACCATATTTGGAAATCTTAGTAAAATATCACCATTCCTTAAATTCCTCTCTGGTAACGTCATTAAATATAATTCTTGAAAGTAAACTCAATAAAAGTGAAATGTGTTTCAAACGTAGTAGTTATTGTCAGTGCTCACAGAACACTAATTTCTTTCCAGGATGGCGCATCTTATAGAGAAATGTTACACACCTCAATTGAGGAAATACTTAAGCAGTTAGAAAGACAAGTCTATCTCACCGTATTACGATACGAAACGATGAACATGACACAAAGTTTCGAATTTCTAACTTTTCTTTACCGAAATTACTAGAGACCGTTAAAGCAGAATATAAAATTGGCAGTCAAGCTTTAGCACTGCGATGCTTTCAATGCCAGAGATTTCTCAATTTGAAATTTAATTGACATGGAATTCTAAAGACATCTAACGATGCATTGCATTACAAAAATTAGGGAAATGTAAAGGAGATCGCAATTCCTTTTATTATTCTGCTTTTCCTGGCAATTTAAATAGGAAGCTATCTTGTAAAAATTGATAAGGGAAATATCATATTCGGAATTCAAAGGCCTCGTTAAAATGCCGTACACAAACTCTATCAAGCGTTTAAAGTAGTTGTACGTTAAGAAAATTTCATTAAAAGAAACCGAAATTTTCTGGCATACTCTCTAATAAATGTACTTGTTCATTATTAGCACAGAAAAGAGCATATTAGCGTGCGATCTTTTTCAGATTTTTTGGGTGATTAATCGCTGGAATGCGCTTAATTCACAAGCACCAGAAAACCGAATATATATTTTGAAGGCTTTTTTTACCGACCAAATGAAACCAAACTTTGACACAGAACTACAACTAAAGCCACAATATTACATATAAAATTTCATATAATTAAATCATTACGTTTAGAGGCTTGTTAAGGTACAGCCCCTTGACAGTTATTCAGAATTTGATAAAGATCTACATTTTAGATGCTAAAACTATGAACGAAATTTAAATTATTTGTCATTTCGTTTTTGAACTATCGCGTTTACAGGCATGAAAACGTACAAACCGACATATGGTGAAGCCCTTGACAGATTTGATTCCAAATCTGGTACGTAACTACATTTCAAAGGTTAAATCTGTAAGCCAAATTTTATCCATTTAACTCTCTTCATTTTGTAGTTATCTCGGTATATTCGGACAGACGGTAAGATAAGATTTTTTTAGAATGGATTTTGTTAAAAAAAATCTAAAAATTTTTTTCTAAAATCCATATGCCATCTTTATATCCCCAAGCACTTTTTAGTTATCGTGTTCACAAACAGATATAATTCCAAAAATTCGTTTTTGCGAAATCTGGGAGCTTTAGAACGTGGAAATCATCAAAATCTTTTCGAATTTTTTGACAATTACAGTACTTTCTCTTTGCATACTTTGTTTGTGAGAAAGTAAATATTCTCAAAGAATACTTTCAGCCATGATTTTTAATTAAGTTATCGACGTATGTTAAGAGTAATTTAGTACTAAATTTATGACGCTTCACAATCTGTCAGTTTAATGCTTATTTTGCAATCTTTAATAATATTACAGATTCACCGCTAAGGAGCGGCAATAAGTTTCGAATGATAGCATAAGGTCATTTACTACAGGTTGACTTTATATCATGACTCTATCTTTCTTCGTTCAAACGTAATTTTGCTGTAAATGGATACCACTATGTATCCTGTATGAGGGCATTTTATTCCATCAGGCCATTTACATCATTCTACTTTGTTTTCTATAATATGAATGATTGGGCCAGAATTTCTGATTGATTAAAAATTGTATAGTTATAATACAATATTGGAAACGCCCCCTTCTGAAGCAATGCAAAGGTTATCTTCGGACGGATCACCTACTTCTGAACCGCGGTCAGATGACAACGACAACTCCTGAGCTGGCGCTCGTCTTTCCAAACTACCGTAGCACACCACAGAGAGGACGTTTGACCCACGATGTCAAATTTAATCAGTATTGTTCGAATGCCACATTTCCAGTAAGCAGTAGATTCAGAATTTTTTACTGAATATCAACGCATTATTAATATATTATAGAATGGAATTTAATATCTTTCTGCTATGACAATTCCAAATACGTTAATTTAACGAAGTAATTAGATAATGCATCCATTGGGACTGTTTTGTAAATGTTTTTAAGGTACATCTTTTGAATATAAACGATCATTTACAATATGAGTTTCCAGGCAATATTTAGGTTGGGTTCTTGAAAAATTAAATTAATTAGCATCACTTATTTAAAGATATTTAGTTTTTAAAGTGCTTAATCGCTCTTTATTATATTGTTAACAGATTTTAAAAGTAGTAGTGTGCAATTAAATTCTAACTCGATTCCATTAATAGTTGCACTTTCTGTGTGGCAATGTGATTATAAAACTTCAGGTTGAACCCTCATACAACTGTGAGCTACTGAAGTTTTGTCAGCCCTTTGGGGCGTAGCTAAAGTAGAAGGTGTCCGGGCATAACATGACTTTTTCTGTCTCTTCCGTCATCAGGAGCTCAACAGAAGTAGGCATAATATTTCCTTCCACACCCCTTTCCATATTTGACTTAGAGGTGACATAAACGCACTGATTTTTTCTCTCTCCATGATACCTCTTAAGATAAGGCGTCTGGGGCATCTATGCTTTCTTTGCCCATACAATTGCTACGCCACTGCCAGTCATACCGCCCTATAGTTAAGTCCCTGATCATATATTTCTTCATCTTAATTGGTTTGTAGCATGAGATATTATCCATTACTAATATCAGTGTAAAAATCTTTTGTGGAAATATCCTCCAAAAAATTCCAGCATTACTGTGAGAAATTTTCTTTATAAGGGGAAAGCGCAGACAACTAACATCCTGCCAAACGGCTCTTTGTATTCTTGAAAAACGATTGCTGGATATATCCATACATGTGAATTCACACCGGCGCTTCGAAGATATTAACTCATGCCGACATCTTTTTATCTAAGTCCATTTTCACAGGAGCGAGAATTCGGTATATACAACCAACTACTAGGCAGAGTTCAAGAATCGGGACATGAAAGACTGAGACACACGTGGGCGTATTTCTGAATAAAATTTTTCAGCGAGCGTCGCCAACGATCTGTATTTTAAATGATTTCACACAAGAATAGTCCCAGTTCACTTTCAGACTTATGTCTCTTCACGTAGAGATCATAAAACTTGTGTTAAGGGCAAATAAATCTGTTTTATTTTTAATCGTCTGGGCAGATATGATCTTTAGCTCTAGTTTTTTAGCTGTGCTGGAAAAAAACTTAAAACAAATGGAACAATCAGATCGCGTAAAAATGTAAGAATAGCTAAGGTGTCTGAAATACTAAAAAAAAAATGAAAGTAAATGAAATGGTTTATTTAAATGAGCATAGCATTGTCTTCCTTACCTGACAGAAATGAATGTGAAGCTTTGATCAGATATGTGGAAGAGAATATCCTTTTGATAATTTTAGGGGAATGAAAATGACCTTGAAGTAATAAGGATATGTTTCTCGATAGCTCTTTCTAGTGACTTGATAAAACATATCAAGCAAGTGTTGAAGTTGTGTTGAAATGTCAGATGGCTCCACTTCCCTAAAAGGTCTCGAAGTCCTTCATCAATGTTATTAATATTGAAAATTTTTCTGAGGTTATGTGACAAATTTAAAAGAATTTTTTTACTTTCTAGTATACGAAATATACAGATAGAAAAGACTGTAATCGTCAAACAATTCATCCCACTATTTTTTAAATTCTCTATAATTATACTCAGATCTAATTAATTGAAGATAGCATACATTATGTACCGTTATTTTCAGCCGTTTCTGAATATATTATAGCTAATTTTCTAACCATATTTACTTCACCATTGTAGTATGAAGAGAAATAATCTCAGAAATTAAATAAGTAGATTTTGGAAAGTCAATACAAAATACTTAAATGCACTTGTTGGTAAACAAAATTAATTTTTAATAATTAAATTGTATAATTAATTCATATTAAAGACGGATGATTTAAATTCCATTCTGACTTATATTTCTAAATTCTGTAAAAAAAGAAGGGGGACAAATCAGAAAGAAAGGCATTCATGCACCTCTTAAAAATTTCTGCCAGTGGTTCCTTAAATTAATTAGAAAGGTTTTTAGAATTCTGTCAATAAATAATGCCTTAATGAATTCCTGCTGCTCGAAAATGCCTAATCATATATAAGAAGTAAATTCCATTTTTACTTTCACGTATATAGAATATACAACGAATAAAATACTGTAATCTCGTTAGAAAATTCGATCTCGAGGTTTTATAAAATCTCCATGTTTCAACCTCCCTCATTCTGGGAAAAAAAAATCATTTTTGGAATTATGTTAGTTTGTCGGTCTATCGATAAACTCGAAAACTCAGAAAAGCAACGAGCTAGTAGGATGAAATCTGTTATGTGTTACATTGCAGAAGAAGTGCAGCTTATATCGAATTTGGGGGAAAATCCATCGAGTCTGTCTATCGGTATGGGTGCATGTGAGCCTGAATGCAACTAGCCATGCAAATTAAATTTGATATGTGGGTTTACAACTAGAAATGTAGTTCTATATCAACGTTTGGAACGAATACGTCTGTGGATTGACTGTCTGTGGATCTGTATATTTGCATATATGTGAATGTGATAGTTACAAAATGCAATGACTCAGATAAAAACAATATGACAGACAATTCTTACTTTATTGCAGATTTTTCTCAAACTTTGAATCCATTTGGTCGAATGGAAGACGTTGAAAATGCATACTCAGTTATTTTTTTCAATGCATACTTGTTTCTTCTTTAAGATTATGAATTATAAATCAGCAGCATTGTACTAGTAAACTAGAAAATCTGTGGGAAAGCATTCTCGCTGGTTTCACTGAACTGAATTCCAGAGTTTCTGTCTATAAATAATATATACTCGAAATACATTATTTCAAAGCTTAAGAGTTAAAATAGTTAGTTAATGTTTCTTTTATGTTCAATCCGATCTTTATCTTTCTCACTCTTTTTGAATGAACGCAAATTAGAGTGCAAATTTCTAAAACTTCTTCAGAAAAACTAATTTATTTTTTAACACTCACAGACCCAGTCTACGCGGTTGGGTGTAAGCGGTGAGGAAACAATATTCTTCTACACAAACTACACCCATAAATGGAGTGTAAATTATTTACGAATGTCAAAACATTATTATAAATCGTGAGAAAAATTACAAAAGAGTTAAGAAAATTATAAGAAAACTTACCAGAGTCAAAATCGGTATAAGCAGAATTACAAAAGAATGCAAGATAAAACAATTCTAGAAACCAATTAGAATAAAATGCAAATAACAGCAAGCATCTCATTAAAATTTTTATTTTAAAATTAAGTGGAAATAAAACACTACTTCAAGTTTAGTTGGGGCAAAATCTGTCGCACGTTGTCACAAAATTTAAAAAGGAGTTTTCTTCTTTTTTTTAAAAAAAAATTTTAACAGACGCGCCCCTTTGTTTGTTTTTCCGTAAATTTTAAATCTAAATAAATCAGTGGTTATTCGTTGGTTCTTTAAAATAAAATTTTTTGGTGAATGAACATCTAAAACAAAATGATCAATACCACCGACCGACCTACAAAGAAGAATTTAATTTTTTGAATCGATTTAGATAATAGAGAAATGGCCCGTGTCCAGATAAAAAATAAAAATTAAAAATTTATTACATGTTAAAAATTTTTTTTTGTCAGCACAAGGAGTGAAATTCCTGACCCTCTTCCCAGTTCCCAATCAATCTTCCTGCCAATCCTGTAATAATATTTTGTCTATTTTCTATTTTACAGAGGAACAGGAAACAAAGACCTCCTAGAAACAAATTGTAATCTCACTATGTACTTCCATTTCACATTCATTAATAGTTCATATTTTAGCGTCTGATACATAAGATCTTGGTTTCTATTCATGCAAAAGTGCCTTTCAATGGAGAAATCTTTATTCCACTTACAGGAATATAACTATTCCACTTGCAGGAGCATAAGCTTTTTGATTGTTCCGTTGCAATCATTCCATATAAGCCACAAAAGTGCTGCTTTCTTTTGCAGGAGCAATTTTAAAATCTTGCCTTTTATCATTTTATAAACCAACAAATAATTTTGTGAGATGGAAAAGTGTTGATTTTCATTTATGAGATTTTCCGCGTCGTTTTTCGCTTAATTAAAATCTTCTATTGTAGTTGCTGTTTTATGCCAAAATACCTCTCGATTCTGCTTTTGGAACATAAACTTTTTCGAGTTTCATCGCATTCTAATGTGTATGTTCTAAACTATAAAATTGCTGATTTTCATTGATTATTTCATTTATCACTGTAATTGAAATTTCGAATTTTTTGACGCCGAAATCTAATTAGTTACTCTAAATTAGTAACTTTATATTCTGCTTGTGGAAACATAAATTTATTGTAGCCTCATCGCATAGTATTCTAAGTCATAAAGTGTTGATTTTCATTTATCGCATTGATGAAAAATTTCTCAATGAACACCTGATGTTTAGCTTGTTCAGAACCGGGTTAAGCTCTGTAGGGGCTCTTGGGCAATGCAGGATGTGTAACCTCTTTTCTCTTCCCAAACTTCCAAAACCGATTTTATTATTATTATTATTTATTTTAATCTCTATACACAATTTCAAATAATAAATTTCGATAAACTGAAATGACAAAACATTTAATTTCGGATTATTTTCAAGTTAATTTCCGTAGCTCTTATACGAAAAAAAAAAAAAAGAGAGAGAGAGAGAGAGAGATTTGTAAACGAAATAATAATAAAAATGAAAGCTTTTCGTTCAAAACAGTCTAAGTAATATTGAATTGCCTGATCGCACAGCTTCTAAATTATAAAGTAATATATCTTGTCAAATTTACAACATAACGTAATACGAAACTTGCATACGATAATTAGGAATGTTGTTAGAATAATGCTGAAAAATTCAACGACATTTAACTTTTTTTATGAATAAGTTCAAGTGAACGATCTTTGTAAATTAAAATTCTCTAAAAATGCCTTAAAAAATAAAATAAATAATAATAAAATATTGGAGACATTGCCCTTTTCCCCCCAGAGTTGCAAGGTCCCCAAACAGTTTTCTTAGCTGATATATTAATCTGGTCCTAGGTATGATGTTTTATCAAAACGTGCATAATAATACAGATTTAACTATGTAAAGTGAACGTTTTAAACTTAGAAAGTGCGCGAAATAACTGTGGAATTCTCTAGAATGGTTTTTCATGAAAAGATTTTTTTATACAATACTAATTTTGTTTCTGACATTATTTCACAGATTGCAAGTTTAATTCATTCAGCTTTTCAAAAATATTCAATTCCTTTTTCTGCATATTGAGTTTTTTCATTGCCATAAAAATGCTTCATTCTAAATCTTTTCTTTCGATTATTTAGAATTTTAAATGTGACAGTCATAAAAAGAGGTAAACACCTGTGACCTGATTGCACATCTCGAAAAGTTCCGTGTCAGTGGATTTCCTTTTTTCCACAATTAATGAATGAACATTCTAATTATTGCATTATTGAGTTTAGAGGTATAATTGATTTATTAAATCATACCTGTTAAAGCGTTTCCTTGAATTTCTAACTAGTTTTTGAGGGTTATTCTTTGATGAGAGATAATAGCCTAACGTAGGTACTTATTTTTATTTATTTATTTGTTTATTTGAATACTTTGAAAAATAATTTCTTTCAGCTAAATTTTTTTGTCTTATATTCGTGCATTAATTCCCATGATCACACTAAGAAGGCAATAAATGAAGACATCAGGGTAAAATAGAGAAACAAAATTGAATAAACACGAAATATAAAATAATCAACCAAGCATTAATTGACTATTAATAAAAAGAAATAAGATTCATCTTCCATAATCCTTTTTTACTTTCTCATATACGAAGGTCACAAAGAAAGAGTAATTTAAGAATTTCGAACTCGGGATTTTGAAACATTTCTACGTTTCATATCCCTCTTAAACTGACGAATACATTTTTGAAATTATATTTGTCTGTCTATCTGCCACAAAGCATTGAGACAGTGCAATTAAATCAGGTATGCAATCTTAACACTGAATTTGTAGATTTTTATCAAATTTTGGGCGAAATCCCACTGAGGTAAGTCCATCTGTCTGTCCGTATCCGTGTGACTACGATAACTCAAAAATGCAATCAGCTATATGGATAAAATTTGATATGCTGATTCGTCATCAAAATTGTAAAAGCCCGTTTAATTTTGAACTAAATCTGTCAAAAGGAACACCAACTATTTATCTGTATATTCGTATGTATGTATGAGAATGATACGCAAAGATTTAGATAAACAAATTTGATATGAACATTTATGAACTAAGTTGTATATATGTGTCAAATTTAGGACCCAATTAATGGAAAAAAAGTGTCTCAAATTCGTACTCTACTTCCTTCATTATATTGCGAAGCAAAAACGCACCATACTGCGTCTTTACAGAAGGAAATCGGGAAAGAGGACATTGAAGCTTGCGAACTGCTGTAACATTCGAGGGTTTAGCTCCTCCCTCTCTGCTCTGCTCTATCTACTCTATGCATTCAGGAGATGCAGAACAGCATAGAAAAACGGAGAAAAAGGTCAACAATTTTCTATTTGAGAAAATCACGGGGATAACACTCCTGCTGACTTATTAAATATTTTGCATATAAATCAAGCTTTTTATTTTTGTAAATAAAAATTGAAAAATCATAATAAGGAGCACAAGAAGTGTCAGTGTTTCGAACCCTTATTCTTTCTAAAGCCAGTTTCTTAATCTTACACATTTCCTTCTTGTGCTTCATAATGTTGAGACATTTCTATTTTTATAAAGATTAATTTGCAGAAAAAAATTGGGGCCAAAATGCTTGTAAATTATTCCATATCAAGGATATTCAATTGTAATGACAATTTATATGCGATATTCCATGATATAAAGTATATTTTTATTGAAAAACAGTGAAAAAAATAGTATTTTTGAGAAGGGATGGTAAAATAAATTCTGAGGAATTAAGCAGCAATTTCTTTTCATTACAAATATATTCTCTTCAGATCAGTTCGTAAATGTGATCAGAAGCTAAAATACATGTTCTCAATTACTCCATATTTTCTGAGAAATTTAGGTACCTACCGAATTAAGGATGAAAGTTGTTGTAACAAAGATTGATTTGTTAATATATAAATTTGGTAAAATAGACTCTCCAAAATATGATTATACATTTACATAAATTATAGATTCATTTTCCTTCTCATAAGAACATTTTAAATCAAAGAAAAGGGCAACTTCTAAGAAATTCATTCCCAAATATCCTAACTGACTCAATGTAAAAGCGCACAATCTAAAACGTTTCCTGAATCTATTCATTCAATACTATGATGTATCATTTAAGTACTATGATAAATATTGAGTCATTTTATTTTGCAGACATCAAATAGGAAATGATCAATAAATCAACATGATGAATATCATATCTTGAAACCGTTTTATTCGAACCGACCACCATCATTAGCGATGACCAATAATAATCGCTTAAAACTATTATCTATCTCGGTAAGAATCATTTTAAGAGATAATTTCTCCCGTTCACGCAATATAGAAAGTTTCAGAAAGTAATCTAAATATCTACGCAGTTTAGCATTCGCTTCTAAAAGCCCTCAAATAAAAATGTCTTAAGAAATTAGAAGATCAAATTTCTTGCTTAACAAATTTGAACATTTGAGTAAGAGTATTAATTATATTGATTTAGCTTAGTGAGATGAGGCAGATTCTTGTTGAAATATGTAATTCTTTTTTAGATACAGTTTGTCGGCATGTGGCAATAAATGTAGAGCCAATATGTTATGTTTGTAATATTAAGTATTTATTTTTACCTCTTTATCAATGAATTTCACAGACCATTTTCTAATATTTGCCTTTTTAACCTAAACTATAATAGGATTCTTATTCTGACAGCGTTTAATCGCTCCAAGTTTTTCAAGCATATCTTGGAAATTTGCTGAATATGCGATAACATTTTTTACATTACAACATTGTTCAGAACAAAACAGTTTCTTCAAAACAGTTTCTTATCGGAAAATATTTTTCTGTCAACATTTTTTTACCTTGCCAGTTCATCCATAAATCGCATCTTTATAGGTTTTCTTTCTAATATTTGCGTGGCAATCAAATTTGATTTTTTTTCCGAGTCTGTGTGTGATAAGTCCGAAACCAAAGTCTTCCTTTATGATAACTTACAAAGTTCTATAGCTCACTTTCTCTTCTGCAACCATTTTATTTGCGAAATTCAGTGGATTTTTTTCGTATCTTTTTGCGAATTTTTTGATGCGCCATTTTGTACTATCGTAATGTGGATGGGCATTTCTAGCTATTTCTATCCAATAATCGATTTAACAACTCTATAAAATAATGTCCTATTAAAACCAAGGCATTTTCATTGCTTCCAATTTTACCTGCAGATAATCCATTATAAAACAAATAAGCATTTTAACGATTATCCCTTTCGGTTCCACTTTTAAAATAATTCTACACTTTTGCTTTATACAAAATATCATATGCACTCTTCACAACTACAGAAATAGAGAGATAAATTGTTTTGACAAACTACTTATTATTATTATTATTATTTTGAATTTTACAGTATTTAGTAGCCATTCTATTTACAATTCTCGAACTCATTGGAACTTAAATCAAGAGTCAATTGAATTTCAGAACGTTATTAGAATTTTTTTTTTCTGTTTCCGAATTCGCTTAAAGATCAGTGCAATACAATCGAATTTGGGCCGGTATCCTGGCCAAGGAGTAATGCGTCTTCCCCGTGTCTGTGTGTCCCGGGTTTGAGTCCTGGTTCGGACATGGTTGCTCTTTACCCTGTGTTTTATCTGTGAGGTGTGTGAAAGAGGCCCATGAGAACTATCGTTAAAACCCTACAAGGAGGTTCAAAGCTTATTGCTATAGCTTTTAAACGACAAAAATTTTGCTGAAATTGTCTACTTTGAAAGTAAAGAAATGTTAGTTTAATATTTCATTGAGAGTTACAGTATCTTACTTAAAAAAGATTCAGTTTTCTTACTATTGTTATTAAAAATATAGAAGAACTGACTTTCAAAGGTTTGGCCAATTTTAGCTAAAAGAAAGGAATTTATTCGATTAATTAATTCTTTGATGTTGTTCATAAAATATTATTTTCTATTCATTTCGACATTTGGAGAACGAATTCACAAAATATGTTTAATGTGTTTGGTTGTTTCATTTAATTTGTTTTCGATAAATCTTTAACATTCCAAGAAGATTGCATTAATGGAATATCTGTTCGAGAATTTATGGAAAGAAAATCTTTCTATCACCTCCTTACCATTATCTAAGTTTTTAAAGCTAAAAAAGGGGGCATTCACAAGTCCTACTTGAATATTGAGGCTAAAGATGAAAATGTAAAAATGACTTCTAAAAAAGCATTTCTAAAATTCCGTTTTAGGTACACATATCTTCGTTTAATAGTTTAGAAAAATTATTTTTATCGCGTAAACGTATGAATAATAATCTGGGAAAAGCTGCACAAAAGTATCAAACTGAGCCTTTGATTAGCAGCCAAAAGAAAATTGATTCGCTGAAAGTAAATATGATCGATTATATTTTTCTTTACGAATAATTACTTTTATTTAGTACGAATCATAAGCTATTTTATATATTGATGGGATTTCAATTATTATCTGTCAGGAATACAGCTAGAGAAGGCAGGAGAAAAGCAATAATGACAGCCTCATCTACGCAAAAATATCCGACGGTCTTTTCACTTTCTCGTAAATGAAGTATAAAGCATTGTAATCATCAAAAAATTAGAACTCGAGATTTTGACGAATTTTCACGTTTTAGATTTCCCTGAGTTACAAAAACACATGTTAGGAAAATGTGTGTCCATCTCTGACAAAGATATAAACGTTTTGAGTTAAATAAATGAAGTTAGATTTTTGGTCTTTACACCAAATTTATAGATTTCTGTTTGAGCAAAATCTACTCAGAGGAAGTCAATCTGTCCGGGTGTCCGAAAATAATTGAACACGATAACTACAAAACGAAGAGCACTTGATGGATAAAATGCTGTACGTAGATTTATTTGTTTAAAAAAAAGTGAGTAGGAAGAAAATTTACTTGCTTGAAAAAACTGCGCAAAATTGCATATTTTGGTGCCTTTAATGGTCTTCTTCATTTACAAAAGTACTAATCATCACTTTGTAAATTGTCGAGTTTTAGCTGATCATAAGCTAAATGAAATCGTAAGTCAAGAACTTTCCGTATAGTCAGTATCAATTACAAAAAGAATATCATGTCTCTAGACACGTATAAGAAAAATATATGAATTCTTTTTCTGCTTTGAGTTGTTTGGAATAGACGGACATGAATTTCAATTCGAATTATTTGTACATTCACAGAAAAGAAAGAGAGAAAAAACCGATTTATAGAGAAAAATCGATATTTTTCTATTTATTTTAGGAAGCGCTCGGAGGAAAGATTGGTATTCAATATTAAATTTTGTCTAAGAAGATAAAAAGAAAATATGAAAAACTTCCTAAACCATGAAATTCTGAATCATAGATACCATTTACAGTAATCCCTGTACCAATAAAGGAGATAGCATTATAGAATTCCCCATTTATAAAGAGGCTGTATTTGTCTTCTAAGGATGAAAACTTAATATTTTGTAATACCTTGGAAAAAACGTTTTTTTTTCTCCACTTTTTATTTTTATTTTTTTTATTTTGAGTTTGTTAACAGTTTGAATGTTTTGCGGGACTCCTTGAATCTCCTGTTAATAAATAAACCGATTTTATTTCTGCTTATTTTAAATCAGTATTACATTTTATAAAAATAAAATTAGCTTTATCTTCAAGTTAACAAAAATAAATTCGGATTGCAGATGATGTTTAAACATAATGCTAAAATATTTTCTGAATTTTATTTTGTTTAATTTGAAGAAAAAACAAACAATTCCAACAAAAAAAGCGTTTTATTTCTGAATTATTTCCAACGTTTACTCTATTTTTGGGATTTACTTACTGCTTGTTCATGCGTTATGTATTATTTATTAGCACTTTAGATGTAAACATCAATCTTTATTACTTTTTTTCATTTAAAAATTGTTATCTTCTCTTGCTGTATTTCTTTTTAGGCTCAGTTTTTCTTAATTCGAACTCTTTGATAAATCGAATTCCTAATTTGATTCCATTAGCTTCCAATTAGCCAAAATCTTATGAATAAATTCCAGAAAATATTGTACTATTTTTTGAAAAAATCATTGGAAAACATCTATATCATAGTTTAAGTGTATAAATTTATTTGATTATTATATTATTTTATTTTAAATTATCTAAATGCTATTTAAAATTATTTGTAAATGATGCTTAGACTCTCAGGAAGTCTTCTTCAGTTGACTAAGACAACATTTAACGGGGGAGGGTATTCTCAAGGTCAATAATAATTTTCTGAAAGAAAATCCGCACCATTTAACAATTGCAATATTTTAAAACAATCGTTAAATGAAAGAGAAAATGTTGCATGCATGAAAAGATACTGTAAATATTTCGAGAGTTAAGATAAGAGCAAGAGAACAATTTGAAATTTTTTCGAATGATAATATTCGGTTATTTCACATCCTTTTACATTCTTCATAGTGGTATTTTGCTGACCTATTTTTTTCTCACCCATGAAGTATACAAAGAAAAAATATTTTAATCTCCAAAAAATTCGAACACTGACGAATATTCATTTTTCAGTCTTCCCTGAATCCATAAAACACACATAAGAAATCTTGTATCTCTGAATCCGATAACTCAAAAATACTTTGGGTTAGACAGATGAAATTTGGTAAGTGATCTTTACACCAAATTAATAAATTTCTATCAAACTTTGGACGAAATCCATTTGCAGGAAGTTTGTCTATCTTAAATCAAATGAACACTATAACTACAAAACGTAAATACCTAAATGCATAAAATTTGATAAACAGTTTTATCATTTAAAGTGTAGATTCATATCGAGTTTCGAGCTAAATCTTATTAAAGGTTAACAGTATATCAGTATGTACATTTACATGCAAGTAACTGCGGTTAATTCAAAAATGCATTGAATTAGATAAATGAAATATGGTATGCGATCTTATTATTAAAAGAGTAGTCCTGCGTGTAATTTTGATTTCAAGAAAAAAGTGTGCAAAATGTGTATTCGGTCTTCTTTATTATACAAAGCACAAAATATTCATAAGAGCGGCACTAAAAATGAAAATCTGAACTCTTGCGACACTCAAGGCTATGCTGAAGGTCAGCAATTTTTATACTGGGGGAGGGAATGATAATACTTTCAATAGAGAGCATGTGAGAAGATTTTTGAGAGATCATTGCCGGTGATGGGATTAAAAGTTCGTTATTTTATAAATATGTACACAACACAGTCTCCATTTTACGAAATTTTCTATTTAGCATTATTTTTTCAGAACTTTGACTCTAAACGAAATTTCCAAGTCATTTACCCTCCATATTCTGAAAGATAATTTCTATTTAACAAAGTATTTCTAACTTATTATTATTTTTTTTTTCATAACGTTTTGCTTCTTTTCAGTTTCAAAGTTGCAACAAAATCTACAATTCTTCTGCCATAACCTTAGTTCTATTACAGAAGATATAGATTAGCATAATTTTCTACACGTTGATGTAGACATCGCGATTGCTGAATATCTTACAGAAGGTATAGAGCCACCTAATTTTCTCCACATTCATGAAGCTATTGTGTGGGCTGAATATCCTACGGAGCATGATGCATTGCAAAGTGTTATGAAAAGTAATAAAAACAATACAGTGAGTGATTAAGATGATAATAAGTCGGTTATTAAAAAGCCTTCACAAATAGAATATGCTAACGACATTTAAGACAATATCAAGGGGATTTACTCTATCAATGCAACTTTGGAGATAATGTGTTTCAATCTACACAAAAGTGTGAAATTTTTTATTAAAAATATGTTCTTTATATTAAACCTGAACAAAGAAGGGTTATAAATTTTTTTCACTGTTTCGGGCATGCGATAAGATTAATAAAGTGGATAGGTAAGTTTCAGCATTCATTTCCCCCCCTCGTTTTCATAAGTTAATTTACAGATGTCTATTTGACGGATCTTCATTATAACTGAGCCCTTAATTGAAACGATGAGACTTTGCTATATCGATAGCCGAATACCTTCAGAAACTTAATAGTTTTAATAATTATAATTTATCATCATCATCATCATTTGCCCTACAACCTTCTGGTCTTCTCTGTGAGTTTATTCATTTTGGCCTATTCTCCTATATACTTCTGTAACTAAATGATATAATACTTTTAAACTCCTTATCAAAGCAATCAAATCCTCTAAAGAGGACTTCTTTTAAGACAATTTCTTTTTGTAAGATTTTTTGTATGAATGTTACAAATAGTGTGTGAACCTACCTACCCTTCTACAAATTTTAAAATATCGATATCCTTAAAGAATTTGAGTAATTCATTAGTATATCTTCTTCAAAAGTTCTGGTTACATAAGTAATAATTTTAATACCGATAATTTAATTATAGTATAACAATAAGGTACATAAAATGATTAAATATTACATTGAATTTTTCAGCAGTTAAATGGAAAAAGCCTTGTATTATGCAGTATGAAAGGGCGATGTCAGCAAAGGATAGTGAGGGCAATTGGCGCAGGGGGAATATTATGATATCCCTCCCCTCTTGTTATCACCCGTGGTTTACCAAAGTGAAAAGAGACGCGTGAAATGGTTTTTCATCTCATCGTCACTTTTAACTTTAAAAAGTGACATATATATATATATTTCCATGGCATCCCTTCAGACTGCTTCTCACTTGAACATAACTTATCCTTTTGTTATCTCCACCCTCTAGTCGCCAAGCCACCTAAAGTCAATAAAATTAGGATGCCATGATTAGAGATATTGAGCATCTAGGATTGAAAACATCTTAATTGGTAGCTATTAACAGGTAATAATAACATTAAATTAGTGCTTATGTTTAAGAGTTATGATTATTAAATAATAATAATATAAACAATTATGATTTAAGCCAGGTTTATGGATTTTGTATATTTATGTACAGGTTAATTAAAGGAAACATCGCCAAGATGGATGTTTTAGTTTAAGTATTACGAATCTGGAGAAAAAGAATCTCTGTTTGTTTAAATGCCTGTGAGTTAAAACTTTTAATTTTGTCTCTGGAAAATCTTAGCTACATGCGGAGTTCAATTTCTAGCAGGCGAAATTAAAACTATTGAGCGAAGTGAAACTTTATTTTAATTATTGTAGCATCAAATTATTCATATTAAAAAACTTCTTGGAAGAATCTTCAATGCAACTTCACTTCATAAGCTTTTACGATGCTACATTATTAATTTTTGTACAAAAGACTACTCACAGGTATTGATGTTGTAAAAATAGACCCAGAATGGTTGCCGAAAATAAAGATATAACATTTCTTCATTATTTAAAAAAATTTAATAAAAACACTTGTTGAAAGTACACTTTTATTAATGCATTAAAAAGTCTATATTTTCTTTTCTTTTTTATTTTTCAATTCGTAATTTACTATTATAAATAATATGGAATCAAGAGATTTTTTTTCTCAAATTCGAAACCAGAAGGCACCACTTGTGGGAAATCGAAATTTAATTAAATAAATTGTTTAAATGATAATTGAATTCTGAAAATATTAAAAAAAATGAAACGAAGAATAAATAGGTATAAACATCAGGTTAAGATAAAATTCAACATTCTATCAATCCAATAAGTGAATAAAAAATCGATAGTAAAATTTAATCTTTACAAACATTAAACAAGCACACTGCATAAACGTTTTTTTTTAAAAAGAATTTCATGCGTATTTTAAAATTATTGTTGAAAAACGAAACATTTCAGGGAAGAAATATATATTATATTAAGAAGAAAACGAGTTATGAAATTTCCATAAACATTTAACAACATTTTTAATGTCGAAGTCAAGAAATCTGCCGTTACAATATCCCATCCACATAAGGCATTTTTAGCTAAAAAGAAAAATAATGAAATAATATTTTGTCCCGTCTATTGTTTTAAATAATTATTATCCAGTCTTGTTAATGCGATAATAAATAATGATTTCAATAAATAGTTTTTTACATTATAGATTCAATTAGCATATTTATTTTCCGTTTTGCAGGGTAATCCAGAATTCGGGTACAAACTTTAAGGGCTGGTGCAGGACACTGTAACAATCAGTTACTGTATAGGAATGTATGGGTTCAAGTGATGCGATGAGGCTCAAACACAGGAAATAAGAGATGAAATGAAAGATAATGGAGTTGGAATGAAAAGGAAAGAGAATAGAGGGTTTGGGGACACAATGAATTGGGCGGAGTGAAATCGTCCTTTGGACACCCCGATCTCCTGATTTATACAGCCTCGATTACTTTTTATGGGCCCATCCGAAGACTTGTATATGCGAATCCATCTGACTAAGGTGAAAATCTCGTCGCTCGAATATCCGTAGCTTCTTTACATATACATGAAATACCTGGCATTTTTAAGCGTATACGTAAATCGTTTCACCAAAGCTGTCAAGCATATATCACTGTTGGTGGAAACAATTTTGAATAGTTATTGTACACATTGCACTTGTCAACAGCGTACTCAAAAAACACTTCGTCTTTTCTTTCATCTCCAATTTCCTGTATTTACCCCTCTCCGTGTCACTTGCGGCCATAGATTCCTACACAATAAATGACTATTATAAAGTCTTGCACTAACTCCAGGAATTCGGGATCACCCTGTATTTTCTATCTGCGTTCACTTCCAATTTAGCAATTGAACAATGAACTTTCCTTTGATCAGATTTTTAATTTTTCAAATGATCGAACAAATGTATTTGGAAACTGTCGTTAGCTATAAATAGTAAATGCACCATAATCTTTTATTAGGTAATATACTTCAGATAGTGAGGGAACTGAAGCATAGTATTTTTCCTAAGATAAAAGTTTTGATTTTTTTTAAGACATTACTCTTTAATGAATAGAAGTTCGAATATGGATATAATTTGTGAAACTTTTCTTCATTTTGTTTTTCTGCTTCATGTGAGCCTCTCATTCTCAAATTTTATGTTGGAAATTAAGATTAAGATTTGTGTGGGCAGATATAGGCTAAACACCCAATTACAACAACAACAATAATTTATTCAGAATTCATTTTGGACTAATTTATTGTTGGAAGTGAAAACTGCATTAATGCAGATGTTTGGAAGCTTTAAAATATAATTTCAAAATTCATGCTAATTTTCCGAACTGGCTCTTTTTCTTTATATTATTTTCTCGCAGTGCCGTTTTTTAGCACAGTGCATTTCTTAGGCCCCTAAGCTGAGAATGAGCCTCAAGCAGATTTCTTAGGGCCAGGAAATGGCAATTAAAATAAATTATTTCCTTTGTTGCCAAGTAAATAAGTTTGTAAAAAAAAAAAAAAAATACAAATTCAAAATATAATAAAATACTAGAATGATATTAACACTTTATTAAGCATGATTGGCCATGCTCCTATCTGTTCCAAAACGTTCTATTAATTATTAGATTATTTACAAAATTGAACATCTGCTTCAATAACATTATATACAGGGATGCATGCTGGACAATTTAGAGTCATTATAGATAGCTAAAAACAAATAATACTCACAAAGCTAGTAAAATAAAAATATGCTAATCTAAAATTAACCATAAACATATTAAAAATGTGCTGAAATAAGAAACAATACTGACAATCTTATTAAGATAGGGCCTTCATTATATGTACTGCATAGGACCGAAAAATATCTAAATCCACCACTATTTTCCGGTATATGAAGTAAACAAAGAGAAGCTATTGTAATCGTGAAAAAATGATACCTTCAGATTTTGCTGCATCTCTTAGTTTTACTGTTCCAAAGTCCAAAACAAAAGTGTTTGAAATTATGTCTGTCTATCTGTCTAAGAATACGACAACTAAAAAACGCAACAAACAAGGGCGAAAGAGATATATTTCTATCAAAACTGTAGATTTCCATTAAATTTAGGGCGAAATCTGTCGCTCTTTTGTGAATTCGATGATTTAAAAATACAAGTTAGATGGATAAGATTTGGAATATAGATTTATTACCAAATTTATATATCAGGGTCAAAATTTGACCCAAATTTGCCAAAACGTTGACTGTTTGTCAGTCCATTTATTCGAACATATGTGAACGCAATAAATAAAAAGAGCAACAAACTAAATAAATGAAGTTCGGTTTATGGTCTTGCTATCAAAATTGCAGATTTGTAGCAACTAATCAAAGATTCAAAATGAGTATTCGATTCTCTTCTCTAAAAGACAAATACAAGACGCGCTGTATTGCGAAAGTATACGCGAACAAAATGTTATATTTTTCATAAGTAAATTATAAAATTCATTTTTTGTTCATTTAATCTAATAATATCGAAAGTGTCGCTCTATTGTTTCCTCATTTTTATTATGTTACTTCCTAAAATGACCACATATACCAATTAAACAAAATATCGTTTTAATTTGTTTTTTTAGGAAGCTATAGTATCATATAGCCTTCAGTTTTTGAATTTTTGCATTCATCATTTATATTGAGTTAGTATAATAAGTTGAGTGACTTCTGAATTTCAAATTTTTAGACCTTTACAAAGTAAAAAGTTTTTACTGAATATCAGAAGCGTTATATATTTGAGTGTTAAAAGACGATACTATACTAGTAAGTAACTTAATTATTGTAAGTATCTAACTTCTTTAAGAACTGTCTTTTAGTGCTTTCAATTCATAAGTTTTTATTATTTTGAAATGCATTAATTAAATCATATAAATTCAAAACTAATTTCTGTAATTAATTAATTTTTTTGAGAATTTAAAACTTTTAATTCCATCAGATTTTGAACATAAATAATAAGCAAAAAATCATTTCTGATTTAATCAGAAAATTTCAACCCTGCTATCGAAATTCCAAAATCCCGCCAGATTCTGCTCATCGCTGGCGACTAGAGAACAATCAGTCATTTTGTAAATATGTATACTCGTCGAACAAACAATAAGAGGCAAGCACTTCTACCTTTCCTCCTACGTCTGAAATCGACTCTGCCACAGAGAACTCCGCCAGAAAGAACCGTTAGTGGTTGGCTCAATCTGTCCTATCACGACTCACTTGTCCGGTCTTTCTCTGATCGTCGCCATTTCTACACATCTTCTACCGCTGATCACTTAACGACAGCGATTCCGGATCATTGTTATTAAACATTAAATTGTTTTCTAAACCTCTCATGCGATTTTTCTGAATTGAAGACACTGTACATCTTGAGTCAAAATAGCAGATTTAGCGAGGAATTGATAATTTCTGTTTAAAGACTTCCTTGAAGGGGAAAAAGATTATCAAAACTCAAGTTATACTTAATTTACGAGAGTAATATTCATATTGTTGTGTGTCACTGACCTCCTGACCTTGGAATATTTTAAATAAAGCACGATTGTGATAAAGTAAGTTCTTTTCTGTTATGTTCAGCTAGTTAATATTATTGTAATATTAAAGATTGGTTCAGGTCGCGGTGTTATATCCTGACGCGGTTTGCAACTTGCGTTGGCGTGGGAAGTAAGCAGCGGTGAGTGAAGTGTCGCGGCGTGATATTCTGGGAGAGGGTAGGGGGCAGAAGACTGGGCTTTTATTTATTTACTCTCTTAATGTAGGACAATTGTATTTGTTTTCTTAGTTGATGCTAATTTATTATGAAAAATTATGATTCATGTGAAATTTATTGGGAGTTCTTAATGGAAAGTAGTTATCATATTTTCATATAATTAAGGAAGAGATCTGTATAGGCGATTTAAAAATTGCTGTAGTTCGTAGAATTGCCTAATTGAACAAGAAGGTGCAAATAGTGCACTTAATAGTGTTATATTTATATTAAAAACTGTTTGTTCCGAATTCCTGTGTATTACATAACTTTATTTGCTCTATTTGATTTATTTTAAATGTAATTTTCCGAAAGATACAACGTAAATCTTTGTACTTGTGTACATAATTCATTTCATCAACGGTAAATAATGCTGCTATGAGCTCCCACCAAACTTTCTATTTATTTAGCTGATATTTCATTCAAAAAATGTTTGTATTTCTTTCTTTTTTAAAAGACATATATCATAACCTTAATGCTTGAACTTGTTATTGTCTTGATAAGTTTTCAGTAATTTTCACAAGTAATTATTATATTATAGGGATATAAATTCATTGCAGAAAGGTGTCAAATACTCGAATTTGAAATTGCCTTTTAATATTATGATTAGATTAAATTCTTTTAGTTATTCTATTATTGTGTTAGTTATTCCTAACTTTGAAGTGTTATTACATTCTTATATTAAAAGTATTAGTATTCTTGTATAAAACTTTATTATTATAATACAGATTTGATACTTCTTTATTCTTAGTTTTACATCAGAATGAAATTATATAGCTGTTATATTATGGAGCAGGTTAATATTTGAAAAGCATAATTTCATTCAAAAATAATTTTTCATTATTTTGCATACATACTTTTGAAATAAATTTCCTTTATACATATTTTTTTAATTCAATAATATTTTGAAAAAAAAATCATTATTTTAAAGTATTATGGTTAAATTCTAAACTGCTTAACTACTTTTTAAGAATCCTTTCTGCATTTAATACTGTTTACATTATAAAAATAGATTCTTCTATTAAGAATGCAAATAAATTGAACTGAACCAACTATGTTAAGCATTAGAATTTATGTAAACATCCCAAATTATGAAGATGTTTTGTTAGATTTATACTGAAACAAATTAACATGTCTGCAACATTATAAACTGTTTTTGAAATTTATCTTCAATAGATTTTTTTAAAAGCCTTGTAAATTCTTTGACTTCCTGAGTGGGATAAACAGCTTTTAGTAAAAACAAAATCAATGTTTTGTTTTCCTTCTTATCACTGGTGGGTTATTGGGTGAAAATTTTTGTTTATGTATTTTTACATGCAGACTGTTAGTGTATATATAAATCTTGCTAAATTGACAAAAATGAATTTAAATTTAAACTAGTGATGCATTCAATAAGAATTTTGTATTTAGAGAAGTATTTCAGTTCTTTTTCCTGATTTTTTTTCCATTTTTTTTTATCTATAAGGAGCTATAAATTACATCATTACATAGTGATTAATGATGAAATATGTTTCCCCACCCCCTGCCCTTATGTATCATTGAGTTAAACATGCTTTCTGCACTGTTGTGCTGCATTTGTGTGTGAAGCTGCTACTGTATAGTTTGTTTACCAATGAGTTAGATTTACTATGAAAAGTATACAAGGTATGTTGTTTCTTATAAATTTTTCCTGTGTCAAATATTTGGTCTAAATAAAATTTATGGTTAAAGGAAGAAACTTTTATAAAGAACTAATCAAAAGCATACAAAAACTGGATCAACGTATTAATTTGCTTTCAATTTTGAAAATATTGTTAGTTGTTAGAATTTATAAATAATATGTAGGATTTGTGTTTATAAATACTTTTGATTTTGTTTTTATGTATGTATTTGGTACTGTATGTTATAAGCTATATGAGCTTGTTTAAGTTTTTTGAACTACACAAAATTTTTCAGAAACTATTGCATATTATATTTAGTTTCACATATTTCAGCTATTTATATAAATGAATATAATTTAAGTTCCAATTAAATTATATTTACTGAGAGAGCAGAATATTTTTAAATTTAGGAGATAAAAAGATATTACATTAAAGCAAAGGTATCCTAAATACAAGTTTTAAGCTAAGTTTCTAGAAATTAGATATTTCTTAAAATTAATTTTCTGTCTAATAAGCTTATTAAAAAATGGTTGATATCTCATTCCCCTCTAAAAATGTAATATGATTTTATATACTTTAGATTTAATCATATAAAATTTTTTCTTAACATATAGAATGATCTTAAAATATAAAACATGAAAACTTTAATATTATGTATATGATTTATTATATTAGTCACGAATGAACCAGACAAATATAAACTGCATTGATAAATTTCAACAAAATTAAGCAATTTTAATTTGCCTTCCTCGATATTCCTTCTTTTATCTGTTCTCAATTTTTTTCTTTAAATTGTTGGCATTTTATCTCATAAACCCAGTTGTTTTCTTATGCAGTTATCTTGAATTTTTGCCAGCTGTATTAGGTAATCCTTTCTTAACCCACTCAAATGAAAATAGTGCTGATTTTGCTGTAAATTGTTCAGTAATGTACTTGCAACATTTTCTTGTTTGAATTTCAAGGCAAAAAACTGGGGCCAATTTGTTAATTATTTTTATGGTAGACATTTTTTCTACATTTATACCCAAGAGCAGAAATATTTACATGATATTATTTAGTATTTGTACAAATTGCTATATTAAAATATTTTAAAAATTATATGTTAGCAGCTGAAATAACCTGTGAAAGACTAGAATGCATTAATTTTAGATGTTACACATTTGTTAACATATTGTTGATTGCTATAATTAGTGTTAAATGCACTATATTATTTTTAAAAGATCATTTTATAATTTAATTGTAGTGATTTACATTTCTTGTCAACTTTCCATTTTAAATGTAAGTTGATCAATAAAAAAAATTTATATGCAACTAAAATGAGCATTTCTGGTATTGAATTAAGATAAGGCTGAACATAAAATCGTTTTATTTGTGAATATTTTGTTAGGTAATATTTTCTAAAATAGAAATTCATACTTTTTCAATTAGTAAAGATGCTTCTGTGAAATCTTTTGATATTATTTATGCAAATAATAGAACAAAATAAATTTTTGTGAAAGTTGGAAAAGCACAAATTTATCTGAACTAAAGTATCTATTAATGATATTACTATGATTTGCATGTATTATTGGTCAATGTCAATCTACTATTTCTGTAATTTCTGCATATTTCTTAGATGTATAACAATAACTAGTTTAATTAGGTATGAATCTCTCTGAATAACATAATTTAATTATACAACATTTAAAATTAAATTTATTAGTCAAAATCTGTTCTCTTCATTCTAAGAATTTTTTCACTATCATTTTCCACTTAAAAATGTTAGCTCATGTATTTACATGCAAGAACAAAAATAATTGAAAAGATGACCAGCAATTGATTGAAAGAAAGCAGATAATCAGTGAATAAACAAATTGATTAAAGATGTTTAACTAAGCAAATTTAATCTTGTTTAATCATTGGTGTATTTTGTTGGTTTGCTAAACACAGATATAATGTTCATGATGATGTGCATTTATTTATATCTAGATTTTTTTAAATTATTCAGTACTATAGAATATCATCAGTGAATTAAATTTTTGATTTTATAATCATCATGTAGCAAACAGTATACCTTTTATTAAAAATTATAAAATGAAAATCAAATTAAATCCATAATTAGTTATATTAATTTTTTATAATTATTTTTGTAAACTAATTGTAAATCATAAGGAGTTCACTTCAGGATTTAAGAAATCTACAGTGTTACATTTTTGTTTTGAAAAGCATCCTAAACTTTTTAGATCTGACATTTAGAGTGCTATCTAATGGGCTATTCCTTATACCTTGAGTTTGATCTTTGTAGTGTTGGCTTTTATGTTTCTTTATTTTGTTAATAAACTGTTATCATTCTTGCATTTGGGATCAAAAAATTTTCAAGTTTTAAAAGAATTTTCCAGTTAATCTTATAGTGAGCAGCTTGATGAAGATTACTTGCAACTAAAGCTTACCTTCAGATTTTTAGTAAATGTTGATTAAAAATTGTTTTATAAAGTATATAGTGTCAGTTACTCATTTGAAATATGTATTATAACTTCCTGAAAATTTTTTATATGCAAATTCTTTATTAAACATTTAAAAAAAAACTGTCAAATCTACAAAATCCATAAATTTTATCTTGATATTCATTATCTGCAGTTAATTTTTTTTTTTACTGGCCATCTTGCTTTAATTGCTTGACCCTATATAAGAATATATCATAGCATTGAAATAATAATAATAATAGACTAGTTGGATAATAATAAATAATATATAATTTGAAAAAATGCAGAATGACAGTATAATTTTACATATTTGTTAAACTATAGAATCTTCACAAAGTTTAACAATATATGATACCTACTTATAGTTAAATTCATATATATTAGCCCTTGTATATTAGAATTCAGGGCTCAAACATAAAAGTTGGTAGAACATACTGATTCTAAAAATATTCTACATAGAGCATGTGATCATAAATGTAACCAACAGATGGAAATCATGTCTTGCTGTGGGATGCAAAATTTTTTGGAAGTATTAGATACTGTATAATTTATAGGATATAATGTATCAGATCAGTTAATTCTAAATTTTCATAGAAAGTAAATTAGTATTTTTTCAAGTTCCAAAAAGATACAAATTCAATGTTAATGCAAGAAAAATGAGTTGAAAGATGCATGAAAGTATATATTTTTTTCATGTAGCATCTAACTGGCAATTTATTGGAACAGTTTTCAATTTCAAAATAAGAACAAAGAATTTTGAAGCTTAGAACTTAAGACTAAGAAGATGAATTAATTAGAAACCAAAATGGATCTTTATTGCACATATATATCCCAGAGACATCTTTACTTAATATAATGTTTCTTGCATTGCTGAAGTATGCACTTGCCTTAAATACAAAATGTCTTTTTGGATACAATAAGGCAATTTTTCTTTTGATAAAATATTTTTTTTGCATGCTTAACCAATACTTTCATATCAAATTATTTGAAGACAAAATAACAGATTTGATAAAATTTGAAAGTTCAGATGAATTAATCACCTCGTAAGTCTAAATCTCTTCAATGCTTTAAAGTAGTAGTCAGTTATCTAATAAATAAAACAGTTACCAAACTAGTATGTTCTGATGGACTTTTAGAATTGTGTATGCCAGTATACAGTAATGGCTATATATTAAATTTGAGCAGTTAGAAAAATATCCATTCTTTTATTGAGATACGAGAAAGGAAACCTTTCAATTTCAGCATATTTTTGTGATTCATATAGGCCAATTTTCTTAGTAGTATGGCGGAATATGATGCTTATATTCTGTATTGAATTTAGGTGAAAGCTGAAGATAAATATAATTGCAATCCGAAGTATAGAAGTGAGAATTTTCATTGAGTTCCTTATAAGTGGTAGTTTATATTGCAGTTCTTTCATTTGAAATATTCCATGTATTTTTTTTAAGCTCATGCAGTTTTTGAATATAAGTAGACAGTTTTTGATTTCAATAAAATATTCACTGCAAAGTGAGCTAATGCTTTGATTTCAAATTTAACACATTATAGTGAAAGCATAAATACTTCAAGTTCTCACTAAATTAATGTAGGCATATTTTTTATGGTTTTTTTAAAGGAAATATATTAGCTTTATCTTTAAAAACTAATCTGTTGCTTTTGTTTGGTAAATTAATAGTAACTTAATAGAATAATTATATTTTTTTATAAGTTTATATTAAAATAAAAATAATTTGCCAAAAATTAAAATAAATATTCATTTATGAAATAGAAAATATTGTATTAAAGGTTTTGTTAACAAATTTGCGATCTATAAAAGCAGAAAAAATAATTGATTCATATATTTTTTTGCAGTTTCAATTGTTACTCAAATATTAACAGGATAGGAAGAAGGGAGTGGTGGGAGAAATACTTTTAAGAGATTAAACTTATGCAGGAATTGCATTCATATTTGCATTTTTCAAGGAATGATTTGTATTCAGTATGATTTTTTTAAAACTACAAGTTGATATTTAAAATGATTTTTAACACTTCTGAGATTTTCCTTATTTGTGTTCTGTTATTATCACAACAGATACCTTAATGATATTTAGCAGATAAAAATATTAAAATTTGTAATTTCATTCTTCCATAGATTTTTTAATTGCTGAGAAGGCAGTAGAATAATATACAGCCTTTATAAATTTCAATTTCTCAAGTACATTTCCTTGTCTTCGATTATCAAGCTGATTTATAAAGAAAGCAAATAATTTGTTTAGAAACAGAAACGGTTTTAAAATATGTTGTTGGATAACGTGCCTTTAATAAAAAACCAATATATGGAAATTATTTTCGGCGCAACTTTTGCTTACATTTGAAAGTAATCTCCATATTTTTTTAAGGAGTAATACAGTGCAAAAGTATTGTAATTGCTAGACGTTTTTTCGAAGCGAGATATCGCTTTTAAAGCACCTTCCCAGAACACGAAGCATGGAGGTAGAAAGAAGCCATAAGAATGAAACAAAACGGGACTGATTAGATCTGCTTAATTCCCTGGTTTGGTGGTATACACTTGTTTCCCTATACCTTTCTCTACTGACCTCACTCGCTGACAGAAACCAAACCGTATTAAAAAAAAAAAAAAAAATGCAGGATTTAGTGGACATTTCTTATCCTATTCGATTCTTTCTTGAAGGGTTGGTTTTGTTGTATCACCGATATTTTATTGTGTAGTATTAGTTTTGAAAGCATTTTTACCCCTTACTTTTCACCGTAATGCAGGAGATTTATTGGCAATTTCAAATTATTTTGTTTTGGAAATTGTTTTTGTGATCTCGGATGGCTTACTGTACGAGTTATATTTAAAATCAGTTAATGAAATTTCGTGGGGAAACGCATTTCTTTTTATTATCTTCTCTAAAATTATGCTAACAGTTTAGTCAGTAAGATACACTTTCGCGTTTGCAACTAATTATGTGGTTAGTAACCATCCATCTTTAATATTCACTTGTGAGATTTATTTAAAAAACAACAACAATTTCTTGCCTCTTTTCCATTTTTTTAATTGAAGTTAATAATTTGTCTGTTAACATGTGATTGTTGTTAATTGTTTTAATGACAGAAGAATAGTTTTAAATTGAGATGTTATCTTGGCTCCAATCGAATTAAATTAGTTTCGTGAAGTTGACTTTTTCGTTTTGGGTTTTTCTTAAAATTCTAGATAATTGTTTTGTATGATTTCTATAATTATATTCGTATATCGTTAAATTTTGATGTGGATTAGGATTTAACCAGTAGATTTATGATGATCGAAACTTTGATTTTATTATCCCCCCCCCCCCCAAAAAAAAAAAAAAAAGGTCTGAGAAGGAAATTTTTTCATTCTAGTCCAAAACTAACGTTCATTTATTCTAACGTTATCGAATTTAGACACGCAAATGTTTTTCTTACTCTCTAAGTATTTCTGCCCTTCATTTAAAATGATTTATAGGTATCGTGATTTTTATTCATTTTAGTATGGAAATTGAGTTAATAAATATGCAGTTTGCTTTTTCTGTCGTAAAAAATCCTTCTAAAAAGCGATAAGTTGCAGTTAAGAATAGCTTGTATACAATATTAATTCAAGCATGCTAATTTGATTATTTCGTTTTTTCTTTTATACTAAACTATTTCTATTTATCATACTTTTTATGCATAATGATACTAGATGTTTTTTTGATTATTGCTAATATAAAATTTTATTACAATTTTTATTTATTTTCCACGTTGGTCTTACGGGTGTTAAATTAAGTGCAAATTAGTGAGAAAATTTTTTATTATGTATTTTTTGCAGCTGATACAAGATAAAAAAAACTAAATCCATATTTTAGTTCATTAACTTTTAAAGAATCGTAGTTCAAAATTCAGAATTGGCTTACATACTTACAGCTAAATCAGTTAGTTGTATGATTAGTACCAAATATAATTTGTTTATGCTTGTGATTATGTCATTTAGGGTAGTAATACATTTTATACTGGGTTATTTATAAAAATAACTTATTTATTTGCGAATTTGATGTTTTTATGTTTTATATAAAAGAATCCACTTTAAAATGTTTGATCGAAAAAATAATTTAGGATATGAAATTATTTGAACAAGAGTTATGGTCAATATATAGGGGAGAAAAGAAGACTTCATTATGTATTTTATCTCGGAAATTCTCTTACCCAGGTTCTAAGGAAGTTATGTCTTACAGGAAGTATAGAATACGACCACACCCTGTTGATGCAAAAAATAAACTGTTTATTTACGTTCGTACAAGAGAAAAAGAGGGAAGGAAAACAAGAATAAACGGTAGAGTGCGCCATGTGGTGTGGGTGAACGAATTATTGTAATCTTGTCCAGTGGCTTTTAGAGTATTAAAATTTATCGACCAAAATTAATGTTTAGATGGAGAGATTTCATCGTCAACTTTTTCACTTGAATTTTTGAAAGTTAATGTCAAGGACAAATCTAATGTAGAAATACATGAAGTTTAGTTAATTTGTTTATTGAGTTATTTTCTTGCTATTTTGTGAGCAAGAAAATAACTGTAGAAAATTGTATTTTTTATTGAAATGAATTATATACTAACACTTCTCATTCCTTCATGAATTAAAATTCTGAAATAAAATGATCCAAAGCCAATTAACGGAGTTAAATATTAATTGCCTATTTTTACATTAACTGAAAATTAACTTTCGGTGTATAAACTCTCTTAGTTCAAAACGAACTTTTATAAGAACGTGGAAACGAAAGTTATTGCTTCGATTCAACACATGCTTTATCACAATTTTTATAAAACAAAAGCATGAAATTGTGATCCTCAGATTTCCTTTTATATGTATTTGTCGTGTTTTCGAAAAAGGAAATGAAAATTGAGAGTTCCTTTCTCTCTTCTTTTTTTCTTTATGTAGTTGCCTACTAGGATACAATGCCAGGTGTTTATTCAATTAACGTTCATCGTCATCCAGCGCCTTTGGTAGGATATAGATGAAATTTCGGAAAATGAGTTGTGGATCCTAAAGAAGTGGATTCATGAAATAAAGTTAACATCCATTAAATTGCACATGTGCTTTGAAGAATAATTGAGTTGATATTAGATACAATATGCAGTCATTACACACGTTATGTCCCGAATTTTGGAATTTTATTAAAAATCCTTTCGGAGCTCTAAAATATCAATTATATTTATGATTTTGAATTATTAGAGGTTGATAAATTATTAATTAGAGATATAGTTTATAGTAGTTTACTGTTAAATTTATTATTCTTTCATGGGAAGGTTTTCAAATAGAATACGCGCTCAGTGGTCTTTGACATCCATAATGGCTATTAAAAATGTCATATCATTAAGTGGCTCTCAATTATCTTTGAGGATTAAGCCCTTGTTATTTTATTAGGATTGTATGTGACATTATAATTTTATTTTTAAAACGATGCAAACTGTCATTATTTATGCTAGTAAGGAAAGGCAAACACCTACTAATGTCAGGCAATATTTACGAATGGATATTAAGATTTATGTATCGTGGATTTAGAAAGAATAAATACGGTACTTTCTTTTTGCTTTAATTTTTTCCTCGTGTTGTAAAATAATTGCCATGGCTAAATAGTTAACGTGTGATGATAAGGAAACCAGTTTCCATTATTTGTCAAGATTAATATGTAAGCATAATAAGTTAACGGCGGTTAGTTTTAACGATGCGAATCTAGAAAATTGCAGGTTATGCGCCAAGGTTGAAATGAATGGTGTAAGTTAATTACTTATTTCTCTAACCTTTCAAAGTTAGCTGTCCGCTTTGCCATTTTTTTTTGTTTGTTTTTTCCTTGTCCAAAGCCCAAGTACGATTATAGAAAAATCGAAGAATCAATTATTTGTTTCGAAATGTTTGAAAATACATAAACTAAATATTTTTTGTATGGTATTTTTTTTTGTCTAATAAAATAACGATAGTAGTATCATCGATACCAAGTCGAAATCATGCTATATATCTAAAAGCTGATTGCTTGATTGATTCTTTTGAAACTGTCTTTTATCTCACGGAGCAAACGACAAATTGTTGTTTCCATCAGTTCTCTTTGCTTCATTGCCTCCTGTATTTTTTTCAATGTTTAGGCTTAATATCAAACTTTTCGTGCTTGTGAAATAAACTTGTTCGGGAAATTTGTCATTTTCTATTAGGTTGTGTGGCAGTTACACGTGTGGATGCATTAAAAGTTAAATAGGAAATTGTATAAACCAAGTTTCCCCAAATTTGACTTAATTTTTTTAAATTTGATAGAAAAAGACAAATCGGCAAATAAAACTGAACTGTGGAAGTAATTAATACTCGATGTGGGAGCGAGCGATTTAAATAAAAATTTTTTCGTAAAAAAATTCAGATGAAGTATGAAATTCTTTTAAAGGAATTAGAAGTAAGATTTGTTGATATTTAGCATTTTGATTTGATGAAACTAATTCATCACTTATAAAAAGTAAAATAATTTCCCCGCTTATTTTAAATTAAACTCTGTGGTAAATTATTAACATTAGAATTACCAAAGAATGACCAATCATTTTAATTGGTTTGATATTTTAGTGTTAAAGCAGAGTACAAGTGCTCTCACTCGCTGGTTTTAAAAAATGTGCAATATTTAAAAATAGTTATATATATTTAATTTAAAGCATAATTTAATAAAAGTTGATACTTTTGGTTTCAAAAATAAATAGGAAAGTTCAAAGAAATACATTTTATGAAATATGTGACGAAGTTTTACTTGGTTTTTTTTTAGACGTTAATATTTTTTAAGAGCAATGCACCCAGTAAAAATGCTATTTCAGATATGTAAAATATAAATTGATTTACAGAGTCATTTCTTTTCACTGCTTGGCCATGGTATACGAAAAGCCATAAAAAAAGTCAGAGTATTTGCCTTTCTTCTTAATACACAAATCTTTACACATTACGTAATGTAGATTTCGACAGTCCATTGTTTTCTTTGATTCGTAACAACATTATATCCGTATGCTTGAAAGAATAATATAATAATTTTTCGTAAATCAGAAAATGATAATCGACTCCTGACATCGAACTTGGATAAGTTTTACAAAAGCTGGTAGTATGTTTATTTGAAACAATAAAAATACCTTACAAAAGAGTATAACAAAATTTGATAACTAAATTTTCATTTTTTTTTTAAACTGAGAAATAATTGGACGTTTGCCAAGCGTCACATGCATTGGGCGAACAATATCTTAATGTGTTCTACGTTGGAACTTTCCCCTCCTTTTTCCTTTTTCATTTTAAGTAACTTAAAACAAAGTGAAAACGATGTCTTGCATGCGTAGAAAACAACTCTTTATGCTCAATCAACACCGGAACAAGAACTACATCCTTGTTTATTTCAGGAATTTTGTCAAATCATGTGACCCTGAAACTTTGCCAGAAAGCTCGGGTGATTTTAGTTCGCTCAATGTACGCCTTCATAAATTGCTACACTATTTTAAGGGTAAAAACGCGTTTTTACTTATCGGGTCGTCGATCATTTCGGCTTCCAATAGAGGCCAGCACATGAGGGATTCCGTATTTGCCTGGTTCTAGCATTCATGAATAATAAATATCGTGGAACAGGAAATAAATTTTTCCTTGCACCTGTCCCGTAAAATTCAATTGAAAAGGATTCTTCATCCTGTTGTTTCATAGTTTGGGAAAAGTACTAAAATCATTAAATTGCCGTCATATTTTATTTGCTTGCTGGTGAAACCTTAAGTCATATTTAATTTCTTTTAATGGAGTCGATACACGCGATGCAAATCACGTGATAAGCGTACTGCACTTTTTATCTAATATTTAGTTTCATGACGTAATACCTTTTTTCTTTTGGAAACTGCAAAATGAAATTTAGAATTAAATTATGCTCTTTATGTGCATCACGTGAGCATGAATTGGTTTCTTTGTAATTTTATAGCGTCATTATAATTAACTAGTCACTAAGCTTTCCGTGTTTGGTTTTAACTTGTTAATTTTGATGTTTGACTATTGAGATCTCATCAGGTTCTAATTGTCGTTTTTTAGAATGATTGATGAAGCCTAAAGTTTATAATATTAAATTGTTCTTCATGAAGAATTTTTAATTTGGCTGCTAAGATTTCAGTTTACAAGATTTTTACTTAAAATTCAAAATGGAATTTGTCGAATGAAGAGAGAGGGGGAGGAATTCGAATGTTCCTAATAACGAGAAAGTTTGGAAATTGCATAGAAATTCCCGATTGACCGAAATTAAAAGATGCTTTCAGCTGAAAAGCAGTTCTCTTTACAATCTGCAAATATATTACTGGTGATTTTGTGGTTCAAAATATTGATTCTTTGCAGCATGACAACTTTAGAGACTGCAAATTAAATGAGTCAAACTTAATTTCAGCAAAGGACTTTTAATCACCGTAGAGGGGGGGGGGAGTACGGAATCGAAGATATTTTTTTCGTTTTCGTCGCGAACAATTCGGAAGAGGCTGGCTTTTATAGAAGAGCATTATCGAACGGGAAACACAGCCAGTGGCTCCAGAGGAATCGGTGCTTTTCTCCCTTTTTGTGTTTCCTTTCTCCTCTACTCTTTTATTTTTTTTTATTTTTGCTGCGTTCTGATTCTCATCATCCGGTTACGCATTTTTGAATTTTGTCTTCCCCCACCCCCCTTCCTTTCTCAGACGGCGGAACAAATGTCGGCGCGTCTGCAATGGCATTGCGCATGGTCTCCAAAACTCGTTGCTTGTTCGATCCAGGCATTCTTTTTCTTGCTAAGGAGAACGTTCCTTTTCTTAATTAGCCAAATAATCGAGAGAATTCAAATGGACGTTTTCTACTACTGGATGTTGCTGCATCCTTGACGGCACATCCGAATCGATGAGTTGGTTCCCTTCGACAGGTAATCCGAGTGACTGCTCCTTTGTGGCTCGAACGACTATTTTCTGCTGAGGTGGGGATCGATATAAATTAAGGAAGTCCCTGGTGCTGTGAAGTTTTGGATACAATGTTGTCGTTCCTTCCTTGCGTGTCAGTTAATCCGTGTAGACGCGAAGAAAGATCGAAAATGGAAGACTCGGTTCAGAAATGGGCTCTTTCTTTCAGCAGGATATGAAGGGGGCCAGCATATAAAAGAGTATTGTTGATGGCCGGTTACGTGCAAGCTTGCTCGTTTTATGCTTTAGTTTTTGTAGTAAATTTCTTAAAAGATATGTTACACGCTTGTTTGATGTGAGGTGTGATGAATTTATATTCTTGATGGGCAACGTAATACTCCAGTTTTCATATACTAAATAAAAGAATTCTGTATTGCTGTTAAGCCGATTATGCGTAAGCCGCTCATTTTATGCTCCTTACACGTTGGTTCAATTTAAACGAAAATTTACTTAAGAAATTGAGAAGACATGCGTTTGCTGTGAGGTACAATGAATTTGAACTTTTGGTACCGCATCACGTAATTTTTCGATTTCTAGAGTTAATAGAATTAAATAAAAATGTTAGGTGCTGAAATGGAAACCATATAAAGTCGTTTGCTGTCAAGTAAACGTGCTGTTAGTGAAGCTGCTTTTATATTTTTATATGTTGAAAATAACGTGATCGAAATAAAGTTTTTGTTCAAATTTTACCGTACTGCCGTTTCTCCCAAAGTTGATAGCTGTATCAGATTGTTTACTACTAAAGATACAATCTTTTAATACTTGCAATGAATGAAACGAGTTTTGAAGGGTTTCGAATGACAACTGAATGACCTTTACCGCTGCGTTTTTATCTATTTTTACCTAAGATATGTTATTCAATAAGTTTTTTTTTTCAACGTGAACTTATGATTGTTTATTTTTTTATATAATATTCCCAGTGATCCCTTTTATTTCCAGGAATTCAATTTTCATAATTCGATGTGAATATGTCGCTTCGTCTGAATCCTCATTTCGAAAGTGTGCCCTCTAAGCTTTGGACAATTATGTAAATAATTGATGCTTTCGATTAAATTCTTCATATCTATTATAATGAGTAAAAGATACAATGAGGATACAACTAGAGTGAGACGCAATTATCACTGGTTTCATGTTTCTCCCTTGTGTGTCTGACCAGGGATTGATCAATTTAATATTTCTAATAGACTAATTGTAAAATTTTGTGCATCACTTAGCTACACTGTTTTAACAAGGTGGAATTATAGTTATATATTACAAATATCAGATTGTTTGTAAGCCACACTTATTTTGGTCTACGTATGGCTGCTTGTCTAATGAAACAATTATTTTTCTTCCTGTGGCATTTCCTGTCATTGGTTAACACGAGTGACGCGCCTTCGGGATTCCCGTGAGATGAATCTATTTTTTGTTTTTTTTTGTTTTCTTTGATGATATGGTGGTTTTTCATTGTATAGTTTCTATTCTATGAGTATGGATAAGTCTGCATGCACATTATATATTCATTTGTTATTTCCAGCAAGTTTTCATTGTATTTCCCTTCATCCTCCTGTGTTTCACCAGCGGATCTGTGGTTATTCTCTGATAACCAAGCATTAATACTACGAAAGATGATTTTAATAATGTTTTCCTCATTTTCTAGTTAGAGTAATTTCTTGATATTTTTTCTTGGAAAGTCGAGTGTAAAAAGATTTTAATCCTTTCACAGACAGTAACATTTTGATGAGCTGCAGAAAGATATGCGATTTAATAAGTGGGAGTGTCATATTTCTTATTTGCTCAGTTACCGCCTAAGGGAAGTTTTAAATAGCAAAGAAAAGACAGGACAAGATGAAAATGCTCAATGAATCATTTGACCATTACTTTAAGATACGTAGTAGTTTAAAAAAAAAATTAAAGTTGTTTAGAATGGGATGCATGTTGTGGCTTATAAATTTTAGTATCATATTCGTATCGTTTTGTATCATAATGAAAATTAATGCTGTAGCCTTCACCTCCAGTAGCTTATTGTAATCCTGTATCTGATTAATTGTTTGAGTTTATTTAATATATAAAATTTTTATGTATTTTTGAATATAATTTTGTATGCTGCCTTCTATTTTTCCGATCGCTTTTTTTGTGGTGTTCCACGATTAAGTTGAATAATTTAGATTCTATATTAATTTTTCACATTCTTGTCCGTTATAAAATATGCTTAAAAAAACTTGTAGGTGGTTTTTAAGTTTCTTTTTCCTTCTTTCTGCTTTATGGAAGTGCAAATCATGTTTTAACTAAAATAATTAGAATTATTGGAATAAGTCTATCGAACTATGGAATATATTAGTGCAGATAGATATCTATGTAATTACGTTACACGATTTCTTCATTTCCGTCATTCTCTTTTATTCGTCTTTCCTGCATATTTATGTGTCTGTAATGAATGTGCTGTCTAAAAGAACAATGATCAAAATCTTATTGAAAAACAATAGGAACCAGTATAGTTTTTATAATATGTTCAGTTAAAAAGAAGGTTAAATATAATTATTATTTATATCTAATTTCCGAAATTGGATATCAGCTGCTATCCTGAGTGGAGATGGTCTGAAAAGTTACGATTAACAAAGAAATCATAACAAAAATCACCTTATTTGTATTTTAAAATTTAAATGCCAAACAGCTCCAGCTCTGCCTCCCACTCCCCCAACTAGGATCAAATTGTGATTGGATTATTATGCCGCGAGTTTCGTTTATTAGCCGCGAGAAAAATTGATGTTCATCCAGTGAAGGGTTTGCATATATTAATGTGCTTAAAATGTTTGATGTTCATCCAGTGAAGGGTTTGCATATATTAATGTGCTTAAAATGTTTGTTTCTTATACGTTGAGGAGGGGGGGGGATGCCCAAACTTCTCCGTTTAAAAAGTTTCCGTTATATTTAGTTATAAAGTTTTCATCAACTTTATTCTGCTAACCAAGCTGGAAGCATTTTTTTTTCGTTGTTAAGTTTATATTTCTAATGCTGTCTTAAAAAGTCAACTAAAAAATTAGTAGAATTCACATATAATTTCTTTTTGTGTGTGTGTGCACTGTATATATGCTGTCGAAAAATTACGATTGCATCTCGCTCTAATTGACTCTTATATGATACTTTTCAACTGCTGCTTCTTATTGAAAGAAAACGAAGTTAAATCGAGCTATCATTGACATCATAAAACTTCCATCATAAACTTATATGATTAGCATCCCGTTCCTTTTATTTATTATGCGTAAAGCAACTCGTTCTGAAGATGTCAAGCAGTCTTAATTCCCCGAAAACGTAGTTACTCCGATGAGTTTTCTTCTTTATGTGAAGGAACCGGTCTTAGAGCTGTATCAATACCTTTTCATTTCAAGTTCAACGCGTGCGTTGCTTAGTAAGTTTTTTCAATCTTTTTTTTTTTTTTCGAATTTTTTTTGTATGTTTTCATGAATACGAAAAAGCATTGCATTCAAAATATGAGATTGATCGAAAGGAGGCAAATGTTCGAAGAGATTTGCTGTTAAAGAAGAGAGGGGAAAGAAAATCCGTATGAAAGGAAAATCCCTGTAAAGATTTTTTTCCCCTTTTTACTTTTGTATCAAACATGGTTAAGTAACTCCTTAATTTTTAAATCCCTTGCTTTAACAAATGGTATAATGAGATATAAAATTTGCAATATTTATATCATGTCTTCTCTCCCCATCCTACTTAAACATACTTACTGTTGATGATAAAAAAAAAAAAATACTTTTCAAATAAACTCTATAAAGCGTAAGCGTAAGGTTTGAATTTTTAGCTTAAGTGTTGAATTTCGGTGAATTCACTGAATATATATATATAATGTATGCAATATATATATGTAATATAAAAGCATCAACATCGATTTTACTAATTTAAAGAGAGCAATATTACTCATTTTTTATGTACTTTTTTGAGAATTCGCGAGGAGTTAAAATTAATGATGAAAATTTATAAAACAAGTAGATATTTCTGTTTAGTTTTTAGGTAGGCGGCAGCCTTCATGCATCACATCTTGTCGATAAGCTTTTTTACTTTTCCTTTAACAATTGGTCACGTAAATCTTTAAAAATGATTGAATTTTGCAATTTGAACTAAAGGTTTTTATAAGCACATTACAACAGTAATGGAGTTTTTTTGTAGATTGTACAGTGACTAGTCATAATATATGACAGTGTTTTTTGAATTAGCATTTAAAACAACAGGACTTGATGACTACCATATGTTTGGCACAATCTAGTTAAAACTGTTTTTATGCAATTTAACTGTATCAAATAAAATCGAACAAAACCAAAAAATGTGAAATAATGAACTTTGAAATTTCGATTTCAAAACGTATTATTAAAAGTTGAGACATAATTGCATCAAATGATGTTTCATATAACCATGAATCGATTCATTACTAGGTCACTGCTTAAAACGTCCTTATTAATATAAGATTTTTAAAAAATGTACGTCAAATTCATGAAACGTTGTATTATTATCTTGTTTTGCTAAACATTAATTTTATTTCATTTTTTGAAAAGTATTAATTTATTGTTTGCATTTTTTATTAGATTTGCAGTGAACCTCTTTTTCTAATTCTAAAGCTTGCAATCTTTTTGAAGAATATTTCAACGCTTTGATAAGGGATATGCTATTTAAGTATCAGTTCTAAATGGATGGATTTTTAGAAACCTTTTTTTTTTTTTTTTTTTTTCACTTTTGAATTGGATTAAAGAAAAAAAAATAATAATAACCTATGATAGCAGTTTCATTTTTTAAATTAGCGTTATTTAGAATTTTTTTCCTCTTATTCTTTTCCTTTTTAAATAAGTACTTTTCGTGAAGAAATATTTCATTATTAATTTGAGAATTTTGATGTTCCCTCCCCTTTATTTTCCCCCTTCTTTCTGTTCGTTTAATAGTTAAGAAGTTAAATAGTATTTTACGAGATTTTTTTTCACGCTTTTATTTAATCTTACTTGTTTCGTGTTTGTGACGATGGAATTTTCTTACAAGATTTTTCAATTACTTCCTGTTCTATTAGTGGTCTTGAGATTTTATACGAACACCAATCTGATCAGACTACCTATTGGACACACGAAATTGTACCCACCATCGTCTTCTGAATGAATCAGATTCTACTTGTTCTCATCGTAAATGTTTAAAGTCATTGAAACACATTCTTATTGAAAGCTCTCATTTTAAAACCTAACTTTTTATTTTTTGACTTGACAAAGAGAATAATCTTTAATGCTTTTCTTTTATATGTCTTAACCTGCACTGATTGATCGACATTTTACTTTATATTTACTTTTTCAAATTTATTCGATTTTTTCCTCAGATTTAAACTACTTTTCGAAACCATTTTACTTTTCTTTCAAATTTACTTTTCGAAATTTAACTCGTCAAAATTTAATCATTAAATTTTTATCACTTGCTTTAGTGATACCAGTTATTGAATTAGGGTATGTAAGATTGTAGGTTTTTTTAAAAAATTGAATTGAATTGAATTTTGTTTGTTTGTTTGGCCATATAATGACCCTAGCACTATAAACCGCAAATAATCACATTTGAGACTTGGAGTATAGTTGTTTCTTGTATTTGGTAATGTAATTTATTAATATTTTCAGGATCTAATCGATTAATTTCAATTAATCGATTAGCTAAAATTTTGATTAACAGAGGTGCCTTCTGGTTGCGCAATGGAGGAGGAAGATATTTACAAGATTCCGTTATATTTATAATAATGAATTGTGGTATACATTAAATACAAAAAAATAAAAAAAAATCTAAAATCTAGAAGTTAAAACCAAATCGTAAAAGCTGAAGGTACTAGAAATAATCCGATAAGGAAATAACCTGCAGTGAATGTCTTAAGCACGAAAATAATAAACGAAATATTTTGATAAAATAATTCTCTCTCTCTCTCTCTTTTTGTATACGCTAATAAAACGCATTTGTGAATTTTTTTTCCATTTTTATTTTAGAAGTTTGCAGATTGATCGCACATATTGAGTTCAAAAGTATAGTTGTAGTGTGTAAAATGTAAAACAGCAAAAAGTGACAGTGATTGACGTCAATGAAACAGTCGCTTCAATAACAATGAAACCTTATATATATTTCACTTTTTTTTTAGTTTGAGATTTGTTTAATGTTTGTGAAGACGGAATTTTTTAATATATTTTGCTCTCGCCTTGTGATGAGCTTTTAAAAAAATGAATATCTACACCCGAAAAATGACTTCAAAATATGTATCGACCCTCTTTTCCTCCGAAGGAAGAAAATCCTTCAGTATATTTGTAAATGTTAGCAGCTGCTCTATATATTTAAGAAATGAGTGAAAGGGAAAAGATTCACGTGACAAACATATTTTCCCGCTCCTTGATAATTTATATGTGTAAGTTAAAATAGGCATTTGAATATTTGATCATTTGTATATAAATTGCATTTTTCTGTCATTTATTTTTCGGAATTTTTTGTGCCATGTTCTGAAATGCTTATCATTGCTTTTCGTATTATTACTGGCCTTTTGCGTTAAGACACTGTATAACATAGGAGGGAAGAAATTTCAAATTTTAATTTAAATTTAATTTTAATAGTTACTAGATCTGTGTGCGTTTTAGCATGAATTGCTCTCTGTGGTTGGGCTGTTCGTTAGAGGTATTTCTACAGTTGAAATAAAAAGTTGGTCAATGTCCTCTGAAAAACCATCAGGAAGGCAACGTATCCCCCTAGATAGGAGGTAAGCCAGACTTGTACTACTTATTTTGTGCTCCAGTTTGTTTTGATTAATAAAAGATTCCACGCTTTTTCCCTTTACCATGCATGTTCGGTTGAGGTTAGTTATATTGTGATTAGTTTTCTTGTATTCGGTACTTTGACAAAGGATGCTTTAATTTTTACCTCTCAGTATATGACTATCATGTTCTTTGCTATGATTTACGCCTGCGATATGGATAATATATCTAATAGATGATTTCTTTATTATCTCTTAATTGTGGATCAAACTCTCCCCGCACTGTGTAGCAGAAACTTTTGTCATACGATACATCGTACAGCGCAAGCTTTTTTTCGAGTATCTACATGTAAGTAAGTTGCTTTCTTGGAGGATTTTTAGGGGAATCTGATCTACATTTATGGGTCGCTCGGATAAAAAGTCCAACAACGAGCCCGATCGCTGCGAGCAATTCCTTGCTAGAGTGCTTATCTTTTCATCTATTTTTAAATGAAATTAGTTAAAAGTACAACCAAAGGATAGGACCATAATTTTCTTTCACCTTTTATGTACCTCACCAATGGCCTTAGGTCATTGGTGTGATTGAGGTTATTTTAAATTTAGTATTATTAATATTTCTTTTTGGTCGCTCCAGTAGCGCTATTTTGAGAAGGACCTTGTAATTTTGAACTCCTGTCAGATGTTGATGACGACACTTTAGCTGGCAGCCTCTGACATCTCCTTCCCCAAAACGGGATGACATTTGACTTACGTTGTCAAATATAATGTTCTTCTAACCCGCATGTACAAAAGATCTTTAGTGGTATCGGATTTCGATCTTATAGGCATTTTGCCCCGAAACCGAATACTTAAGATTAGGCTGTCACGGCCCTTTTGGGGCCAAGATGGCCTGGTGGTAAGGTCTCGGCTTCGGAACCGGAGGAATTAGGTTCGAGACGCTGTTCCACCGAAGAACCGTCGTGTAAGAAGGTCTGTTGCATGTTAAATCCATCGGGGCCAAACACCCTCCCTCTGCCATGGCTTGGAATTTTGAAGGGTGTGTGTGTGCCAGCTCAGGTGTCATCCTCGTCACATGACCGTGGTTCAGAATTACGAAGTTCGTCCCAAAATAGCCTTATTGTTGCTTTAAACGGGATTTTAATATATATATTACTAAACTAATTCAATAGATCCTTTTGAGGATATTTTAGTACAGAGAGACCAGATTTGAAAACTGTATCGATTTTTCAATACAAAAATGATAAAAGGTATAAATTGACACTTTTATCAGATAAAAGAATATTAATTTTATTTTAAATCGTTTTATTCTAACCATAGGCTTTCATTGTTAATTATACTTTCCCTAGAAGCTATATTATGCAATTTCACCTATCTTATTTATTATACCCAAGATTAAAGATAGGTGGATTATTTCAGGAAATCTCAAGTTAGGCAAGATGATCAATCGATAATTGCATTATTTTTTTTTTTTTATCGAGGGATTCTATATCCCAGAAACTCATTAAAAAAAGGACTTGTGTTTCAATATTATATAAAGTTTATTTTTGCAATCGTTTCTTTTACCTTTTTGTCTTCTATACTGAACTTAATATCGAAGGTTCAGATTCAATGTTGAAACGGTGTGTCTGATTACTCAACATAATTCAGTGATATAAATAGTCAGGATCAATGTCGCGTTCGTTTTCTCGGAAGACTTGGAGGTGATCGGACGTTCATTTGAAGAGGATCCGGTGAGAAATATAATTTCTAACTTTCTCGCTTAGCACCAATCTTTTTAAGGTAAGCGCCATTTTGAATATTCTCTTTATACATTTCTCACTTTTCCTTTTGAAAATAAACCTTTTTTGAATAGTCATTTTAGCCATTACTACCACTGAATGAAGAAATGAAGTTTGTTACATTTCAAAAATATTATAGTATATATAAAAACTGACGTTTAGCGTCAGACTTTTTTCTAGGTGAGTGCTATTTTGAATTTTCTGCGTTTAATGAATTTCTCACATTACTTCTTTAAAACAAAATTTTTTGAAGAGCAGTTTCACTCCCCCCCCTCCTCATATGGTCCTCTCAAAGAACAAACTGGATGAGCGATGGCTCATCAGCTCAGCTCAGAAATCGGCAATGCTGCAAAAAATATCTATTAAAAAAATTGCAGTTTAAAAAAAAACAAACTACTTTACCTATAAAAAAAGATTTTTAAGATTAAAGTTAGATATGAAATTTGTTGCATTTCAAAAATATTAAGTAACCATTGTACGATATAAATTTCTTGTAATTTTGTCAATGGAAAGTTACGTTAAAAATGAAGAATGGAATGTTGAAGTGCTGATTCAATAAATACAAATATGAAACCTCCCCCACTTACACGCTTATGTTCTGATTGACAGGCAGCATTAAAAAAAAAATAATTTGAAATTGTGGATAGTCAGCAAAATCTGGTGGCCGTATTTTTTGACGATTTCAAGACTATATCTTTGTGCTTCATATGCAATAATGTAAAAAGCTATGTTTTTTATTTAATAGTTAATATGTTTTAGTTGCATTATAATAATTTAAGTAAGTTCGATTATAAATTTAATATATTTTCTGAATTGAATGTCGTCATTTTCGAATTAAAATTTTATCCGAAATTATGCATTGCCGACAGATTTGCTCAAATAATTTTTAACTTCTGCTGTTTTTGTTTTGCAAATGTTAAGAAAATATAGATGTTTTTCGTTTTTTTCCTTTCCATAATTATTTTAAATTTACAAAACCAATCATTCGTGTTATAACTCCATGTAAAAATACTTGGATTCGTTCCGTCAGATTATGTGAGCATTCGTCAACTGCAATTTTAATTTAAGAATAATCTGATCTATGACCACTGCTACGTTACTCTGGATTTTGTTTTTCAGCTTTTACTTGAATCAATTGCTGAAATTCTTCAACATGCGAATGAAAGAATTTTAGTTCTTTTAGTAGTCATAATTAAATGCCCGAATGAATATTTTCATACAGTACGCAAGTATACAAAATGTAAACACAGTTTATGTAGTCATTAAATTTGATACATTATAAGCCAATTTCATTTTTTTCAAATATTTGATTGTCTTGTGCCAATTATGTTCTACAGTGTATAGTGTTATAACACACAATAACCGCTTGATCGTTCGCTGTTTTCCATTTAAATGGGAATGGTTTTTTTAATTCTGTCCGCAGTGTTAACGTGTTCGCGGAAGTGAATGCTATAACATTCCTCTTCATGGCGATGCAAAATGATAAAGATGATTTAAAATTCAAATTTATTAGCCAAATGTGTATACATTTTTGTGTAGTCTGAATGTTGCGAAGACTAGACATTGGCGTTATGGCTAGACACAATCAAACTTGGGATATGATTATTTTAATATTTTATCGTTTCTTTTGTTTTTTGTTTCTATTGATGTTCTGAATACCAGTTTCATGTGACCCGACATTTGGGGGTCGTATAAAATATGCTAAGCATCTCTCCATGCTCTCTATAAAAAATCATTAAGATTTGTGATCTGTAGACACTGTTAGGAATCTTTCCTGAAGTCCTACTTTTTTTTTACCTCTAACTTACATGAACTCTTTAATATGTATTTGTTGCATGTAGTAATCAGTTACTTAGCTTTTCTTTTGATAATCAATGCATTAAATTAAGAAAATTGACATCGATTACAAATTGTACAATTTGAAAGATTTTCAAATCTGCCCTTGTTATTCTGCTGAAGTTTTGGTGAGTTGCCACATCTGGATTCAAATTCCGATGAGACATGCATTTCAAATGTCTGCTCTATCTTGAAAGGCAATGCCATAAAGAAGTCACAGCGGAAGTTGTATTATAAATTTAGGGCATAATTCCTAAATTATTAATGGTGTTTATTCCGTTAACGTTATTAACAATTTGTTCAGTACCTTTATGATAGGAATTATTCTTATGATAGAGCTAGTTGCTTAATGCAACTAAAAGCTTTTCATTGCCATCATAGCATAGCTCTGTGTTTAAAAAACGTCAGTTGAGTAAGTAGTATCGAAAAAAGGAATACTGTAAAAACTTGGCTACTTCGAAAGTTAGTAATACGACTTTTTCCTCTGCATCCTTGAATTTCTTGTTAATAGGTTAAAATATCATCCATATTTCAAATTCAGTTTTCTTAGCTCGAAATCAAAACTAAAAATTGGATTTTTTTTATATTGGGTTGTTCGGAAAGTAATTTCGTTTTTTCCCGACAGAGGATTTAATTGTATTTTTTTGCACCCAACTTCACATTTAAGCCGTATAATTTTTATATACTTGGAGAGCTCATATAGCAAGGCTTGTTTGTGAAAAATTCCAATTAATTCTAAGCGGTAGTTTTTGGTTGGTGCCCTTTTAAATATGGAGAGCGATAAGCAGCATTTTCGACATATCTTAACTGTTTTACTACAGAAAGGGTAAAAATGCTGTTCAAGCCAGAAAGAAATTGACCGATGTGTATGGAGAAGGTGTGTTGACAGTACGCCAGTACCAGAACTGGTTCGCTAAATATTTTAGATGGTAAAACCTTTACCTCAAATGAGGAGGTCAAAAATCACGTCGATCAGTTTTTTGGCAGCAAAGACCAAAAATTTTATGAGCGTGGAATTAACGAAATTGCTTTCCGAACAACCCAATAGTTCTGTAGTAGTAGTATGCCCCCCCCCCCAGATTATACATGGTCTAATGTAGAGCATAATGCTCTAAACATAAGATTGATTGAATGATAAAAAAATAATTAAATTTTATTTCTGAATAATTTCTCAATGATCTTGAGTGAAAAATTGTTCTAATATCCGTAATTCACTTTAGGACTTAACTGCTATACAATGTATCAATTACAGGAACAAATGCAAGAGAAAAATACATTCGTTGTGGAGGTCATACTGGCTGTATTTCGCGCAATAATAGGTTTTTTTTTAGCTGCCTTTTATCTGCATTTTTTAAAGCGTACATTATGCAGACATGGGAGCATCAAGGCACATTCACCATTCTTGGCAGAAGGAAAGAGATGAGTGCCGAGACATAATCCATATCTCAGAAAGGCAACTCAGAGCTCCTCAGTTGTCGTTTCAAAGAAAATGTTTAAAAAAAATAATAATAATTGAACACGTTAGATGTGAATTATACTGTTTTGGAGTTTACTTTTTAATTATTCTATTTAAAATAATGTTTGCTGATTATTAAAATTACTTAACTTCAAAAATAATAATTTCTGTAAATATTAACATTTTTTAAAATTATGATTATTTTTTAAAGTATTTGTTTATTGGTTAGTATTATTTATTAAAGAGATTAACTATAAACAATACATCATTGCTGCCATTTCTAATTAAGCATATAAATTTCTTATTAATTCAGTGTCATTTTCTTTTGCTGAACTTTTAAACTCGATTTTTCTGAAGGTGAATTTTTATTGCAGTCTAATTAGTTTCGAATTTGCCAATTTTACTCTAGAATGTTTTTAAATGGTGCTTGTTGGATATGTTTATATCTCTCCGATTTTGCAGATGTTTCTCTCACGAAAAAAAATTGAAGCAGCTGTGTGTGTGTGTGTGTTATTGATCTTGATGAGCTATCATATAATTTTTTCATCGATTATAATGAATTTGTTTTACAAACTTCCAAACATCTTTATTGCTAGTTAGAAGTTTACAATGCTCATTTAAATTTTGAAACAATGAAGGTAGAGTATTGTATTAAAAAAATACCTGAATATATTAAAATATTCAAACTTCTGTGTTTTGAATACGGAGATTATTTATCAAATTTATGAATGAGATTCGTGTGACGGATTATATTTGTAATCAAATAGCTTTTAAAGAATAAACGAAAGGCATTATCAAAAGCAGCTCACAAATCAATATAATTATGGCGTGCCAAGCTATTTTTGTTTTTCCAAGTGCTTGGGACGACATTTATTGACCGTTAAATTATTCTCCTACGTTAGGAAAAGTGAATTCAAACATTTGGAAAATATGTTGCTTTTCCTAATAAAAGCCATGCAATTTATTGCAAGAATCTTAGAAAAACATTTATGCGTGTTAAATTTTTTTTTGTCTGCGGAGTGATTATTGGAAAAGAAATTTCGTGGGCACAACGTAACATTTTTCTAGCCAAAAATAGTGTTGCCAGGCGATTCACAAACGAAAGAAACATACTTAGATTAACTGAAACATCATGTACTAATAGAGTGGAACGTGGCTAATTCGTTGCTGTCGGGGCCGCAATAAAAATTTATTTAAGAATTCTACTTAGAATTACAGAATGTAGAAATGAGTTTAAAAAGAAAACGACTATTTGTAAATTAAACATGGCGGCAAATATTTATTTAAATGTTTTAATAAATAATACATTATTAATAAATAAATAGTAAATAATTTTAATAAACAAGAAATAGCAGTGAGCATACAATAATTGTGAATAAAAAAAAGGAAGAAAGATAAGTGCTGTGTTCGGGTTTTTTCTTGGTTTTTTTTATATGGAGCATTTGTCTGTTTTTTTATTGAATATGGTTTGATTTTTGAATTAATTAAGGGCCTTAAGAAAATATTAATTTACCATCACTGAGGAAACCAGGTACATGTACTCAGAAATGAAGAGTTTGTATTACAGTTGTTTTGACTTTGAATTAATAAAAATAATTAATAGACTGTATTATAACATTATATTAATGAGAAATTCTGTGGTGCAGAATTTCCCATTACAGACGACTTCTAATTTAAAGCGTTCGATTTTGCCAAGTTCCATTTCTGTTTTGATTTTTCGGATTGCTTAGTTTTATCGAAAGTTTTGGATTCTTATTTCTATAAAAGAGGAAAAGAGAAACGATTGCATCATAAAGCACAAGAAAGAATGACATAAGATTCTCTCGAATGTGCTTAACATTTTGAATCTCAATATCGATAATATAAAAGGCACTTCTGCTTGGTTAATGTCATCTTCTATTTGAGCTCTTGTCTAATCTTTCTAACAAGGAGAGGTCACGGGGTTGAAATCTGAGATCGGGATGAGATTTAGTATAATGATAGTATACATTTAGAATGTTCATTCATGAAAATATTAAACGCAATGGCCAGTCAATTTCGAGAAAATGGTCCTCAAACTTTTGGTAAAGCTTATATACTGATAACTTGACTCCTGTTCCGATGATCCCGATGGCATGGTTGTCTAGGTAATCGTCTCTTATACGAAAGATCAGGGTTCGAACCTGGCTAGGAATTTTTTTTTTCTTTTTAATAACTTATTCAATTCAAAATTTATAAATACTCTTAATTAATATGTTTTTAAAAAAACTCTAAATACAGATGCATTTTTTAAACCAAATAAAAATTATTTAAATTTAATTATCTATTTACAGATAGTTTTAATTAATACGCTACCTATTTTTATGCAAGTATAAATGTTTATTATTTTAACACTTAAATTGTAATTTAATAATTTAAATAATAGTAATAAATAATTTAAATGGTGATAAATATTAATTATAAATACTCGCATCGTAAAAAAAATTATTCAATATTTCTAAAAAAATTATCCTATATACATTTACTTTCGATTATATACAAGAACCAGAATGATAACTATAGTAAAACATTGGAAACAAAATATATTTCGATATATAAAGTTTGTTGAAAATCTTCGATCATAAATAGACATTAGTTCTCTGTTTAATGAGATTTTTCTATTTGCTTGAGAGAGAATGCTTTGACTGGTAAATATCATATAAAAAATAGGGGGGTTGACTTTTAATCAATTGGCATACCATGGTTTTCTTGTTTTTGAAACCGAATTTGTTTGCTTATTGAATTTTGGATACTTTTTAACAGCTAATGATATGTAGATATTTGTCTGTTGTATGATGCTTTATGAGGGGGGGGGGATTTCTTTCTCGTTAAAAAATAATGATCATATCGCACTCTTCGGTGAAAACTATCGCATCAATATAAATGTTAATTTAATCCTTCCATGCGTAACTCTAAATATTTATGTCAGTTAATAATGTTTTAAATACGGTTGCAATTTTTTGCTGCTGTAAACCCAAAATTTCGATTTTCTTTGCATTTGTTTTGCTTGTTTCAGGCTTATATTTATTAGAGCTTACTTCTCTGAATTGTATCAATGTTAGTTTAAGGATGCAATGTATTATTGTGGTATTTAGAATTGTTAACCTGAAGAGATGCCCTGAATGGACATTGTGAATGTAGACTCTCTACCACCGGGAAATTTTACTCAGCTCGTAAACATAAATCTGCTTCATTTTAATCTTCAGAGGAAAGGATAAACAATAAAAATCACCCTGAATAAAAATGCATTCATCTGTAAGAAGGGGAAAAAAATTGAAGAAAGAAAAGATTTTGTCAACGCTTATGGAATTGATTTTGCAATAGTTGTGTCAGATTTATTGTGTAGCATCCAGTATATTTTCTCTTTTGTATAGAATAAACAGATTGATAGAGTTTATTTTTCCATTTTTTCTCTCTCTCCCACTTTATGTTATGTTAATATAGAAAACAATTGGAAAGTTTATTTTATGTTTGAAGATAATTTCTCATAAAGTTTCCTTCGGTAGTTATGGCTGTTGTCACGGTTATTTCAAAATTGTTTACGAATTCATTGACTTATTACTGATGAAATATGGATATTGCTTGAATGCACATGCTCATTTCTTCTTTGCCAATTTCCGTTGTTTTAAGTAAATTTATTTTTTCAAGTATGTAAAGAGCTTGCGCTACCAGTATTAAATTTGTTAAAAATATAGAGTTGTTATATATTAATGAATGATGATTCAAACAATTACGGTAAAATTTTCAGCATTAAAAATGGTAATTTTCTTTAGCAAAAGTAAATAGAAAACATTCCTATCCGAAATTTGAAATTTTGCGCTTGAGCAATGAAAAGGAACAAAATTAAAATGAGATCATCGCGCAAATACACGAATGCATAATAAAAATACATTTGAGCAATATGTTGGTTATTTTGTTACCTATGTCAAGTTATTCAACTTCTCTTAGTTCTATATGCTCAAGTTATTCAACTTTAATGATGCACTTGATAAAATAAAGCGATTTCATTAAATGTTTTTTGGTAGGATAGAATTTGGCTAATATGAAACTGAAAAGATCTCGGTAGGAATTCGAATAAAGGAAAATGTTTTTAAAAATAAATGCAGCAAATATATATATATATATAAAGTTGAAAATGGCAGTAAAAAATTGTTTTTAATATTTAACAGCATAGATAAATAATGTATAAATAATAAATAAAGCGATAATAATTGTAATTAAAAAATAAAACTTTAAAAAATATCATGGTTAATTTAATAAACAATGTACATTATTTTAAATACAACAGTTGTGCAATAAATCTTTTGTGTATAAATGAAGATTTATTTAAAGAAAGAAGAGCATAATTTGAAATTAATTTTTCTCTTACAGATTTTTGATCTTTTGAGTTTGAATGACCCAAAATTAAATTCGAATGATATTCGATATCAATGCATTATGTTAATGGAAAATTAATTCAAGGAAACGATGTTTAGGAATTTTTTTGGGGGGGGGGTTTAGCGATGGATTCGAATTAGTCGGTTCCATTATATAATTCCCAGTAGCTTGGATCATGGAAGCTTCATTTATTGTTTTCAGTTCTTTTGATGAACCTAGTTTCTCGCAACGACCTTTATTCTCGTTTCCGTTAGGAATTTCTGATTAGTCAAATGATAAAACCTATTTATTTGCCTGTTCCGTTATTTATCACCTGAAAACTTCGTCAAACAGTGTCGGTTTCTTTACCTTTGCCTATCGCGAGGATTTCGAGAATCACTGATGTATGTATATGCCTTCGACGAGATATCTATTTAGAGAAAGGTAAATTTCAATCGACTTCCGTCGGATGCTGATCTCAGATTGGCTGTGATTTTTTTAGTCGTTTGCTCTGGCATTCAATTTTTCACCCAGTGTTTGTTTTATCTTCTATATTTACCGTCCGATTAGTCGATGGCGATTTTTTGTGATGAGAATCTATCCTTTGAAGTTAAATCTAAGCTGAAGCTGATCAAAGAGTATTGAAATGAAAGGGACTTGCAGTGTGTGCTTGGACTGTTTACGCCTTTATTGGGTTATTCTAAACGTAAGTTATCGTGATTTATAACATTTACCTCCATACTAAGTTTCCAAATTTATTTCTTTATTTATATACATGCATTGAGATATCTATTTAGATGACGGCAAATTTCAGTCGACTTCCGTCGGATCCTTGCTTCAAATTTTCTATAAAAAAATGTTAAACTTTTTATTTTTATTTTTATTTTTTATCATCTGTATTTGCCGTCCTGATAGACCAACTAAACATAGCAGTTTGTGTTTACTAGATGTTTGTTTAATAATTAAATCTAAGCCAAAGAAGCTATTCAAAGATTATTGAAATGAGAGGAACTGTAAAATGTATTTTCACCTTTATTTTATATAATCAAAGTACAAAATATTTTGAATATTCATAATATTTTATATTTATAAATAACATCAAAATGAATTATATATTGTGTATTGTTGTAAATAATGGGTAATAATATGTAATAGCATTATTTATATTTATTAATGATGAGAATCAGTGCAATAACAGAACCCGTTTCATTGCAGCCAATTTCAGTATGTCATATTTTATATTCATTGATTTCAAGCACAAATCAGGTTTAAATTGCACCCGTGTTCTATTTTTATTTTTATCTAATGGCATGGCTGAAAATCTAATTTCGGAAAAAATGTGTTGAAGGGCATTAATATTTTTTTTTTTTCCCATTTCGTCGGGAATACGCTTTTTTATTTATATCTTCGTTTCAAGCAAAAATTGCTTAAGTTATATTTTGCTATCTCATTTAAAAGACTTGTTATATGAAATATTCAAAAATTTCTCTTTTTTGGAACTGAAACTATGCTTATAGCCTAATAGTCCAACCATCATGGACGCCATTTATGGTGGAAGAGTAACATGTATGGTGGAAGAGTCCAAAAACATGGGGAAAATATAAATCTTAATAATCAGTGATAAAACAAAGTACTAAAAGGGATGCCATTTTATATTCGTTTAAATCTGTGTGGAAATAGTATTTTCAAAAAGGATGTAATAATCCTCCAGTTGTACATGTAGCATAGTCTGAGAACCTCTACTCAATAATTTATGGTAAGCAACCTAAGCTAGAATATTTTTATAACTATGCATACATTCCCTAAGCGATAACCATTAACGTAATAGAAAATGACATTTACATTACCGCTGGTATTGAGATTGTTTGCTGTTTGAAGTACCTAATTATTTCGATTTCGCGATGAGAGTTGCCGAATGAAGATTCGTTCGGCTTCTCCACCATCACAATCCGAACTTCATTTCCAGACATGTTACTAAATAGCCGCAGACAAATCGATACGCATTGATTACACTCGTTACACAATTGCAATATCTTCTTCCCCTCACTTTTGACTTCTTCCTCCATCGATCGTGCGACATTTGCTTCTCTTTTCATTGTCTTTCCTGCTGGCTGCTTGCTCGTCAACAAGATCTTCACTCTGGCTTCGACCTCTTGTTTGTTTAAACTTTCTGATGGAATTGAATACAGAAATCAAAATACTATTAGTTTCACTGTTTATTAAGTTCTCAGGTTGCGTTTCCTTTCGCTGAGTTTGCATTGAATGATATTTTTCCTTAAGTTGACGCTATGTTTCATGTCTAGCGCAAATTTACTTTCGAATGCGATTTCTTTTTCTAATTTGAAGTCTGGGAAACAGGGTCGGCTTATCAAATTGACAAAGTGGACAACTGTCTGGGGCCTCTGAGATCTCGACATTTTTGTTTATTTTTCTGGCATTTTCTGGATAATTTAATTTTGCGCTTTCATTTTATTCCTTCGAATTATTTATTCGGGCATATTCAAATTGTGTCAAGTATCGTTTAAATTTCAGAACATCATTCTTGAAAAATTTTTCGTGCTTGCAAATTCTCTTTCAGTTCAGTGTGGTCCTATTTTGCAGTTGACTGATTAAACTCGCAATTCAACAGACCTGTCAAATTCTGTATTTGAGAATTTAGAATGCATTAATTAAGTTTTGTAATTTGTTTGACTAATTTGCTTAAAATCACTTTTGCTTTTAATTATTTTGAACGTTTCATACTCTTCCAAAATGACTCGCAATTAAATTCTTTACTGTTGTCGCTGGCTTAATATAATTTTTACTTTACTTTGTTTATAAATATTAATAATTTATAATAACGTGTTAACATAGTATAACAATAATACTTAAGGTAAATATTTGATACTTAAAGACTACTTATATATGTATTAAATTAAAATCTATAAAAGTATTTGGTTTTGAAGTTTAGAAGGGAAAGTGAGGCCCCAAAATTTCCATTCCCCCTACGGATCTAAATCCGGTTCTGTTGTAAGTTATCCAAAAATAAACCGCGTACAGCGTTTAAAAAAAGACGTTAAAGGAAATCTGTTAGTTCAAACTTGCATTTAGTATTTTTCTCTTCCCTGTTTCTTATTTCAAAGCCATCAGTAACTTTTATCGTTCACTCGTTTCTTTATCCTTGTGATTGATTTTTGTGTAGTGGAACTTGTCTAATTCGAGACTGGCGGGATTATAAAGAAGGTTGATTTATCTAAAAATTCGAATTAAGGGAAAAAATTGTTTATAGAAATGATTATAGGAAGAGAAATCGATGATTTTAAACTAGAAAACGTAGTAAAAATTTGCTTTAATATGCCGTGGTTTTAATAGATAATCCGTAGTTGATAAATAGGCTATAAAGATGCTTAACAAATTAAGTAATGATAATTGTAATTAAATTTTAAATGGTTTAAAAGGCAATTTCAATAAATTAGTTGTTTTGATGTCAATAATTATACAATAAATTTTTAGAATAAATAAAACATATAAGAATTAACACGATTTTAAAGTTTTTTTTTTTTCTTAATGTACTTTAGTTATGATCTCTGAGGTATCATGGTGCTTTTTTTTGCAATTTTGAGTACTTTTCAACTTTCTAATTATAAAATTACAAATTCATATTATAGATGATATTTTAATATTTGGTCATAGAAAATCCAAAGGACGAAAGAAAGAAAAAATTGAATTCTAGTTAAAATCGTTTAAATTAGTTGAGTTCAGTAAAAGTTTATTTCTGTTGATGTTCATTCAAAAGTAATGAAATGTCTCTATGTTTTTTTTAATACTTTTTTCTGGTAAATTTTTATGGTCTAAAGCATTTCTATTGCTTTTTAGCTAACTAATATTAAATTTTTTTTAAAAGTTTTTATTGTTTATAACCTTATGTATAAGAATAGGTTTGTTTGCTATTCCTTTTATAGGTAGCAGCGTTTGGTCGTTTGTTGTAAATCTGTTTGATAATGCATTAAGGATTTAAATTTTGTTAAGGAAGTTGAAGAAATATTTTTAAGCAATGCATTAAAAGCAGTCGATTCTTTTTTGTTAATAGCTGTTGTATCATTAAACCAAACCAAACATAAAACACTGGGTTATGAAAATTAGCTGCCTAAATGCAGGATTAAAATCTAGAGTTATGTAATAGTTTATTATATTGCAAATTATTTAAATTTTTGCTGAATCTTGCAATGTGCAGATGGAATTCAAGTATAGTAATCGATGTGGGGAAGGATGTCTGCGAATAAATTATTCCAAATTCAGTCAAGAAAACGTTCAATGAAAAAAATTCATAATGAATTCTTCCCAGTCGTATTTTTAACTTCTTATCTCTTTCTTCCTGGCTTTTTTATTTAATACTTTCAGTGCCATGATTCAAACTGTGATTTGGACCATTTATCTAATTAGATAATAGGTGTGAAGCGCAGGCGATTCACGCGTCAGCCAACGTGTTCACTGAACTAGCATAATGAAGGAAAAATAGAAAAAGCCTTAGTTATCTTATTTAAAGGGATTATTAATGCTTATATCATCGTAAAATATTAAATGCAAAATACTGATTCAGAAAAGCGACAGAAGTTTAAAAAATGAATGTTTTTAAATATGTATATATTTTTTTCTGTGTATTTATAGAATTGATATATATTTTATCTAATTAATCAATCTCCAGTTACTATCACCAATTTCTGCGCGTAATGCCGTACGCTACTTCTTTGTATGTGAAGGTTTTGGCCTACTTAGCACATTTTTTGCGATAACTTCTTCGATATCTTTTTTTTTCTGTCTCTCCTACTGTTAGTGGTTCTGCAACCTTTTATCGTTAAAAAGTCGTCGCGTATGTGTAAGTAGACTGTTCCTCCTTCGCCGAAACTTTTTAAATGAATGTTAAAGAGACACGCAAGATTTTTCTAGGAACCCTTTTTAACTTTAGCATTGCTAATGTAAATGTGACAGTCAATGCGTCTCGTTTGCCGACGGCTCACCTAACTTTGTTTTACGTGCTCGAAATCCCCCCCCCCCCTCCCGTTAAAAAAAGCTTTCTTAGCTCTTAGACAGCGAGACATTATATTTTGCTCTGATGAATTTTTGAAAGAGTTTGGCAGGAGGCTTCAGTATCACGAAAATAGGTTGCATGTTTGTTTATCACTATTTTGCTTTTCTTGCATTTTCTTTAGTGTAGAAAGGTTTGTCTCACATTTTCCTATCAAAATAAACGTATGAATTCGGAAGTTTTATTTTATCTCGAGAGCCTTTGTTTCTTTCCCCCTCAACGCGAAACTCGCGGTTTCCAAAATGTAAACACATCGCCGTTTATTTTGTATAAAAATAGATCACTGCAAATTCTTAGGTGAGTTTTGCATGTATCATTAAACTCTCTGGGAATGAATTTCCCTAACCTTTGTAAATGTCAGATAGGATTTAACAGCTGTTTGTTTGTTCGCAGGTATAACAGGTTCGCATAATTAGACATAATGAACACTATCAATATAATAAGGTATCACACTAATCTGTACATGTTGATTTATATTTGGTATTGCAGTTGTATGTAATTGTATTGAAAGTGTAAAATATTTGGGGGGGGGGACGGCAGGCTTTTTAGAAGTTTAATGTTTGAAGAATGATTTAATTCGAAATAATCGTTTTTAAATGTTTAATTATCGAAATGCTCTTTTATTTAAATGTTTTACAAATTATTTAGCATAAGCGACTTATATAATCATAAATATCAGCGAATATCCTCTCTTCCCCATATATTTTCGATGTTTTGTTTTATGAAGGTTTGAGTTCAGTACTTCGGAGTTAATTACTAATTTATTGTTTATAATGTGATCTTAGAATTGCATATAAACATAAGAAAATTGATGTTTTGATTTCATAATTGGGTTTGAAAAATGCCGTTGTTTTATTCTAACCCGCTAATGTCTTTTTAAATTTTTAAACTGACGAAATATCTTATATTCTTCTGGATTTGTGTATGTTTTATAAAATAAGCACGTTTTTCATGCATAGAAAAATTTTATGAGTTTAAAATTTTCTGTGGATTCTTTTCAGATTGGTTGGCATAAAAAAAAGTTATTGGCTTCAGTTTTATGTGATAGCACTTCCTCTTTGTATCTCATCTGTATCATTTTATTTATTCTGTTTTGTAACCTGGTAAAGTGAGCAACACGATTTCCTCATGTGTAATCGGTTTTTTTTTGCATTATTTGTTTGTATTATGTTTGTATTTCGATGTTATTTGATTCTTAGAATGAATGAAAATGATGTGGGTTTTTTTTTTCCATCATTCTTCTGTGATAATTTGTATGGAAACACAAAACTTTCGAAGTCTTACATATGCAGAGGTTTCTGTTTGCGATAGTTTCGATCTCCACCTTATAAAAAGTTAAAAGAATTATTGGGTGAAGACCGAAATCACCGGAAGCATCCCAGCGTTAAAAATAACCTCCACTTTACGAGTTCGGATATTTTTGATTCTCACTGTATTTCTTGTGAATTGTTTCTTGGTGTTTTTGGATACCATGAAAGGAAGGATGTGGTTTACCATTCTAGAAGAAGTTTTTTCTCTTCTCATTCCTGGATGGGGGGGGGGGGTGAATTAATTACATTCGTTGAGAAAAAAAAAATCAACCAGAAATTCTAGTACCTAAAAATGTGTTGCAAGATAGGCTTATTCTTGTGAAACTGTATGCTGTTCAATAGATATTACTTGGTTTATATAAATATAGAGGAAAAATTATAAATGTTGTACGGAATCGCTTGTTTCTATTATTTTACTCATAAGCATACCTTCTTTCATTGGAAGAATTTTGAACTTAATTCTATGAATTTATTATTTTGACTTGAGATGTTATATGCTGTAAATTATGAGAAATATTGTTATTGTATTTCTATAAAATATCTTCAGTCAAATTCTTATCTTGTATAATTTTGATTTTATTCTCTTACTACACAAGATCGTTTCATTGCGAATGTTGATATATTTTCTTTGTCTAAATAAAGGTCCAATCCTATCAAAAATTTATCCTATTAATTTGACGGAAGAACTTCTAGTTGCAAGATCGCCATATTAAAATCGCTTCATTTTTCTTTTATCATGGGGGTGGGGGTCTGAAATAGATATCGGAATGATATAACGTTTTAATTTTCAGGATTGTTTTTATACTAAAAAGTGATATGAGTGTATGCGTACGAGAAAATATTTCTTGTCGCTTCGTCCATTATCAAAGAATAAGTTAAGCTTTCCCTCTTTTGTCAGTATATTTCTTAAATATTTTATATAAATCTCGTACTACTGGAATTTCTCTTTTCTGCATCTGATTGTGAAATATATACATTAAAAAACAATCAAGTTATGTTCTTTTATCCTTTTTATTATTACCCTTTATCGAACATTATTTAATATATTGGCCTTTTTGTGATATTCATTTACTTTAAGTTTTTATTACCGTTGAGATGATACTCTGACAACTGAAATCTAGCAAATCTTGGCAGAATAAAATAAAATGGAATTTCGCATTTGTAAGTTTATCTGTGTATTCAAAACAGTTCTTATTGTCCTGAATGCAACATTCATAAAATTAGAGTGTGATTAGTTGCATATTACAGAATCCCTTTTCAAAGTGAAATAAAATTAAAAATCTTACGAAATTAATTCTTATTTCAATTTCCAATCCCTCATGCGCTTATTATTTGTAACGCAACATTTCTTTTTCTCCGAACTGAAAGAAGCTGGGACCCTCCTAAATTGACTCTTACCACAGTTTAATTTTCCAATAAACTTTAACGGTTGTAGCCAACTGCAGGCGAGCTACTAATCCCTTTCATCCGTCTTTTATTTGATATTCTTCTCGCGTTTGTTGAAACTGCCGCGCACCAGCGGACGCTTTGCTGATTTAGTGATATGGGCTGCTTCCTCTTCTGATAGATGATGAGGGTCCTCCTCGGCAGAACTTTCCCCCTGCCGCCCTAAAAACCGACTCATCTGAGAACATTGGAAAAGCCGGGTCTTTTTTCGTTTCCATGTGGCTGAACCATCCTGGAAGCTTGTTCTGCCAGTTCTTTGCCCTTGAGGAAGCTGTCTTGTTTGTGGCGGGCCAAATGTCACAGGCTACGAACAGACAGAGGGGAAATGCATCTTCAGTTGCCTCCCCCTTTATTCATGAGAAAGTTTCCCCCTCCCCACCATGGACGATCTATTTTTTCTCTATACAGGTTTAGGCGAGTTTTGCTTCGTCTAGAGTACAATTTTCTGTTTTTCTTTTGCAAATCATGAATTCAATTTGCGTTCATCTTTTTTTGTAATCGTTGGAGCGTCACTTAACGCACACGCAAAGTAATGCTTTAATAAGTACTTATTTTTTTAATACATTTTTTTGATTAACCTAAAAGAAAACTTCCGCAGCTTTTTCGTACTTATATCCTTTATTTGTAGAAACTTATTTCTATTTTTTTACACGATTTAAAAACATTATTTATTCAGTAAAATATATAAATAAAACAGTATATCCGTTGCATTTATCGTTGATTTGTGTTGGAAATCTTGGAAGATGCTATTCCGTTCATTTGAGACGTTTTAAAGTTAATCTGAAACAATGCTCTTTCTTTGAAATTTGCTACTTGTTTAAATTTGCTGTAAAAATTTGTCATAAGAAAACAATCGACGCTATTGAATTTCAAATCCGGACCGAGCCATGTAATATTTGAGAAAGCTGTTAAAAATGTTAGAACTGAAAATTATTTTTAAAATTATCTGAAGTACTTGAGAAAGTGTTTATCATTCTCAAATGCCGAACGCTGTTGTAATTCAAATTTAATTCAAGGTTTAGACTTCATGAATCATTGATTTCTGTTCCATCATATGAATTGTTGAATACTGTTTATGTGATATATAAACTGTGATGTAATTATGTTCTCATTGTGAATGATTAGAAAGAATAAGTAAGTATGAAGTTTGTATATCTAAAATCTGAGATTTTCTACCGGAAATGTTTTTAAAAATAAATTGATAAAATTGTTAATTTTTTTATGATTCTCTTGTGAAAAATAGTTTGTTTCAAAATTTTGTTTACTTATTAGATATCTGCATCCAGTGGCTTTTTTTAATGTCAGTTTTTTTTTTCGAAAACAATTGCAAGTTCTCGCTATCAGGAAGGTCAAGATATTAAAAATTGCAACTTCCAAGTAAATTTATCGAATCTTGATGATTTAGAGCATCTCAATTTAGACAGTAACCGATTTCCAATCCCCCCTCCCAGCCCCTTGGAATGGGGAGGAAGAGGAAAAGCGTATTTTTAAAATGGGTTTTTATAATGTGTCGATTAATTACATAAAAATTTTACGATTTAGATTCATTTAACGAAACTTTCAGTTTCACGTTCCTGTTTTGTTTTTTAAGGACATGAAAAAATATCCATTTTTTTTTGTGATTGCATTAAACTGGAATACAAAATGAATTTGTTAATTTTTGTAATGATAAAAGACAAATTATGTAGAATTCATCTTAGAAAATTATATAAATCTTCACAAAAAATGAAAATCGGTTATTATATTAAATACGTACTATCAGTAAAGGAAAAAGCACGATTTGAATGTTTTATCAATATTGGGTATTAAAATAAACTTCACGACTTTTATGATAATATGGAGGCAGAAGATTTTATTTCTACACTCGGATATTTTCCCATTTTAATTCTTAACTGAAACCTGAAAAGAAGTTATCGTCGCAAGAGACGATATTAGTGTATCTATATTCCTAACTCATGCTTTAATATTATAATTATTACAGAAATGTATCCAGTTTATTTTTATGTTGGACATCATTTGGTATCCATCCTTTCACATATTCTAATGTGAGATAATACATTTTGTAATTTTTACTTCCATATCAACAGACTTGAGGCTATAATTTTATCTCCCCCCCCCAATTGTTTTACGTGAGTAGAACTTGGCTGGTTTTCTATTTGGTTGCACTTGAGAAGTTTTCTGCTAGTTGGTTTTATCTTTTTTTTACCCCCGAAATTAGCAACTAGATTAGTTTGAAATCGCTGATTCATTCTTAACACCCCTGCCAAACAGCGCCCTCTAGTGGAAGGAAAGCTTATTATTTGAAAGAGAGCAATCATTCCCCCTCCCCTCCCATTCCCACTCATCTGCTTTGACCGTAAATTCATTGGAAAAGGATTTAAACTTTTTAACTGAAAGATGATAAAATGTAATACTTTCCCCAAAACTTATACAATGCACAAAAAAAAAAAAAAAATGTAGGTCAAATGAAAGCGCAAGTTTAAAATGTGGGCATTTAATTAGTGTTAGGATTAGAATATTATCTATTCGTTAAACTTACAACTTTAAGATTAAATTATTTAAACTTTTTATCCATTGAATAAAATGAAATAATTTTAAAGCTACCTTACTTTGAACTCTTCATTATCAGGATGTTAAAAATAACGAAACAATTTATATTCATTTTACACCTGTTTTTTTTTAAATTTTCATTTTCCATGCTACCTTGAAATAATTGGCATGCAGGTCATGTATTATTTGAACGCAGTGTTTGCGAACTGCTGTATATCCGAAATATACAACTTCTTTTAATATTAATTATATGCATTTGTCAAAATAATTTATTTCCAGGGATATATGGTTTATCAGGAGTAATTATGAAAATTTTTATGAAGTTTCTTCCTATTCTTATTTATAATTAAACGACTGATTATGAACTAAACTGAAGGTACAAAAAGATCGAATCGAATTGAATTAATTTGCTGGCACGCAGTAATTTCGATTAACTATTAATCTCTGAAAAAACAAACTACGAAATCTTCAGATTAAAAATTAATGATGTGCTTATGAGGTAGTATTCTGAACTCTGCTGAAAATAATTAATTTAGTATGAAAATTAGTTATTTTTGTAATCTTTTGATGTTTTCAGAATTAAGTTTAATTTCTCAGTTCGAAAATTGCTCGATAAAGACGGAATTTCTGATTATTTTCGTTACCTATTTACTTTGGAATTCTATTGTCTTAAGCTGTAGGGATTTATATACCATTTTTTTCTCTTAATCTTGTCTATTCAACATTTGATACTCATTGTTTTGAGACTGATAAAATAATTAGCACCAATACCATTTTTTAATACTCCTATTTTTGTTTCTTAATGATATTTTTTTCTGTGTGACGGAGTTCTTAATTATTATATTATTATTATTGATTCATCATAATAAATGCCTTTCTCTTAACGGCCGAAATACTTTTTAAACTAAAATTAGTTTTAAACAAAATAGTAAAATAATTACAAAATTTATAGTTATTTTTAGAAAAGGTTTGCCAGGGGCTTGTGAGCTAAGTCAGCCAACTGGAAAAAAAAAAAAAAAAAAAAAATGAATCAAACATTTCTGAAATTGAAACGAAAACTTGGTTTTAATTTGAATAAGTTTGAGTTTTCTTGAAACTCAAATTAAAAGTACAAAATTTAAATTACTCTAAAAATGCAGCGTAAAAAAAAAAAAAGCTTTTGGAGCTCTTCAAGGTTGCTAGGCATTAGGCAGTTTTCTATTTGATATTGGGGCTCTTTTGAAGATGGAGGAGCCTTGCATGTTGAACTGAGATGAGGTCAGGTAAGTTCTTGATATTCCCTCTGAAGTGGTTTTTCACATATTCAGGATACTTAGCTCCAAAATTGTCTTTTAAGTGGAGGTCTAATTGTAAACCACCTCTTTAACGCCAAAGTACAATTCGCATAGGTGTTGTCGCTGGGGCTGAAACAAGTGACCGATGAAAATTGAACCCTATGGATGCACTCTTCCCTGACAAGTGGCTGAGTCACGGCCACCGCACACACACGCACCTCTTTTTCGAAACCCCTACAATCGATTGTGGGATTAGCATGCGCCCATTGTCCAACAGAAAGTAGGTCTGGTGTGGAATCCCGGTCATTAGCCCCCGGTGTGATTCATTGCAATTGCTTTTGATCACGATCGATAGGTTTTTCCTCATCTGCATCGCAACAATAACTTCGCGACTTCTTCTTTTCCGAAGATACATTGTCTTTCGACCTGAAAAGGATGGGGTGGGGGAGGCGGTTGTCCGTAGTGCTGCAGGTTTGTAATCGATTTTGGAATAAATCTGCAGTATCGGCTTTCGTTTAAAAGCGTTAAGTAATCCTGTCCTGATTTCGGTGTGTACATCAGGTAATGTCAGATTTCCCTCCCTTCCTTGTGTGAGGGAAGGGGTGATCAAATAAGCAATGCAGTTACTCTTAGGCGAATATTAAGTTGTCATAAAAGCTTATTATTTGAGATGCGGTCATTAAATATCAAGGAATTTGCCTTATAAGTTTATAACTGTGCAAAATAACACATTTCAATATATCTTTTATTTAATAAAATTGTCATTTATTTTGCGTCAGGGATGGTTTTTTTCTTTTCACCATCATTTTTCTTAAATTTGCAATCCTTAACCTTCATGGGAATTCATAAATTGAGTATAGTATTTTTATAACATTGTTTATTTTATTTTTATTGCAAATTTAAATTAGCTGATGTTTCAGTGAGTATCTTTTTCTTAAATTGACTTTTGATGATTGCATTTTACATTAATTTTAAAATGCTAAGAGGCAAATTATTATTGCTGATGATTTTGCTTAAAGCTTTCAGTCCTGTAAGTCATGTTTTAGAGATGTTGATTATAAAAGATTTTTGTTTTTTATTGTTGAAGTAGAAAAATATATTTCGAATCGATTTCTAAAAAATTCCGTCAGTTCCTCTTGTATTACTTCGTATTTTTATATCAGTAATAGGCTGCTTGACATATATGTATTTCTATTTGTTACGAGTATTACGTAATTGTAACAAATAAAATTTTTGTGCTGGTCAATTTTTTAATATAAATTATAACAACTTTTATCAAAGTAATTTTTAAAAATAAAAATAAACGACAAAATACTCGTTCTTTATCAATTAGCATTATATTATGCTGAATTGTTTGAGATATCTTGAAACAAATTCTTGTGACTTAATATCTATTCTACAATTTCATGAATTGCAAGTATGTTATCACTGAATAACACCTTCATTTGATATCAGCGACGTAAATTGAATACTCTTTCGTATATATTTTTTTACTTGAACATTTTTATAACAGTTTTTTTTCTAATAATCGATTTATATAAAATTTAGTGGATTCCACATTGTGTTTCAGAAGATTTAAAAAGAGGTCTTTTAGTTCCGCCATCGTATAAAAAAAAGTTGGGCTCTTTTCAACTCTCTTGAATTCGTTTGTGCTTGTGAATTTTCTTTTTTCTCTCTGGCGGAACCAGATCTCTTTTCAAGGGAAAGGGGCCTCTGAAGAGGCTACCTAGAATGGCCTTGATTACGGTGTTGATGTTTCACCGCAGAAATAAATGCTCCATATTATACGTGCATGCTATTATTGCATTTTGTTTTAAATATAATCTATAACAGGATACTTATAACCATTTTTTGAGCATCTCTGTGTTTTTTATGAACAGAAATAAAAAGAAATTAAGATTTTCTGATGGGTTTATATTGTTCTCGTTTACGTTGCGCGGTTCCTCAGTTTCATGACCGATTCTTCCGAGTCTGGTTCTTTTTACTCTGCTTGTGGAATTCCCTGCGGCGGACATGTTTGCTTGAAGGAGGGAAGGTTGTTGTGTTCCCTATTCGCATTCTTGAGGGGAGGATGTTACGGAGGGCAGTGAACGTCAGCGAAAGGGGGTGGGAGAAACCCCTTTTGCTGTGCTTGCCGGGGAGTGTGACGTCAACTGATAGCGAAACTTGTATTCTTTTTTTAGAAGAGGCCGTAAGTACAGAGATTCTAACTTTTCTTACTTATGTGTCTTCACTGTTATTTCCATTTACATCAAACAAAACAAGACACGGGAAATTTGGCTTATTCAGCGATGATAATTTTATTGCACTAGTCAAAGAATGTTACACCGGGACATCTATCTTCCTGCTTTGATTCATTAACCGTGAACCGCTTTATTATCTTGTTGTTGTATAAAATGACAGATTGTTTTAATCGTTGATTATATGCGACGCCAGTACGAATGTGGTTCTTGAAATTCTTTGGAATAATTCAGATACCATTTTTAAGTTGATTGGAATTTGAAAGTTCATGTTGATACAATCTTTTTATTTGCTAACATTGGAAATTTGATTTGACAATATTATTACAGTACTTTTTACAAAACAATTAATATCATTTAATTTTTGGTATCAAAAGAACAATTTAACTTCATAGGATGTAATATTTTTTAAGGCAGGGAGAGGAAATAGTTTGAAATGTTTTGATTTCAAAATTGGAATAATGTGACATTTGTGACATTTTCAGTGCTATCATTTTTACTATTATTATTTTTATATAAATTCTCTTGATTTATTTTCAATAACTTGTATTATAATTTACGCATTTGTTTCTGCAGATTATTATAAAAATGACGACTAATCTCGTTTCTTTCTGAAGATGATGTAAAAGGGTAAGTTCCCCCCCTATTTTTGTAAAGTTATACATTTGAACTTATATGAAACTTATTTAACTTACATTTTTTTAGAAATAAAAGAATTCGTGAATAAATATGATCGCTGCACTTTTGTACTCTAGCGCCTAAATATTTTTGTTGAATCGATTTAAGGTTTAGAAGTTTTGTCTTTAGATCAAAGAAATCGAATGTTTGTAATTTAATTCAATTTCTGAAAGAATAAAAGAATATTTTAACCCTGAAAATTTAAGAAAAAATGCACATTGCCATAAATTTTTTAGGGGGGGGGGAATCAGCTGTTTTAAAGGGTTGAAATCAAAATGTGCATTTTGATGTTTTATATTTACCTTTATTTCAAACATTTAAAAATTACTGTAAAGAGTGGAAAGGGTAGTAATTAAACTGGATATCTTGTGTATTTGGGATATTTTCTAGTTGAAAGAAATCAGTTAAATTAATTGCCTTTACTGCGGTAAATTTCACATGAAGCGACAGAAAAAAAGTATTATTTGCAAGATAAAGTAAATTAAATGGTATAGTAACTTATGGGTGAGCAACTGTAATTAAAAATACGTTGAAAAGAATACCGATAGTTAAAAAAGATATTTGAGTGCCGAATACACGTAAAGGAAAACAAAACTTTCAGATTTAAATCAAATTAATTTTAAAACTGTTTAATTAGTCTTGAATTCTGGATCTAAAGTTGAACGGAAGAGAATTGAAAAGCACTTTAACCCTTTCTAGGGCCGTGGGAAATATGCTTCTCACAAAATTTATCAATCTTTGTATGAATTTATGTAGGTTGGCATAAGTTCTGACAAATTTTTTTAGAAAGACAGAAACTTAGACATATCATTTTACACAAAATGATATGTCTTGATTTGATACTTAATTATTAATTAACCAAATTAATTAATTAATCAAATTAAATTTATCTAATAAGCTAAATGATTCCCTTTTCTTATTCTAATTTCAAGCCTAAAAATATTTTAACATAATATGACTAGAAAAAATGGCCCTTTAAAGGGTTAAAATGCTTAGTCTATTATTATGCTTAGTCTATGCTAGTGTTGGATTGCATATATTGGTAGATTGCATGGATTGAGATACTAGTCATTGTTAAAGAAACTACTAATATGTTTTTCAAGAATCTTCTTGAATAGAAATTTGAAACGTTGTTAGCCATAAGGATTGAAGTATTTTCTTGTCTGATGTGGAAAAAAAAAAAAAAAAAAAAAAAGATTTTTTTGATAATTGTCTAGCTGAATTAACTCGAAATGAACTGAATTTTGCAACTGAATTTTGACCACTATTTCTAACGCTTAGTCAAACCGAATCTATTTTTTTTATTTCGAGTGTAGTATCTTTATTATTAATAAAAGCGAATATGTGTAGTTTGTGTGTCTGTCTGTTGGCTCTTTACAAAGATGACCGACCGTTGGACTGAAAGTGAACAAATTTGACACAAATATACTTAGGAGGATAGGAATGCTCACCACTAAACAGTTTGTCTAATATTTCAGTTAATTAAAAATTAAGCATAATTCTGGTGGTAGCTTTTGAAAATATTACCTTTTGAAATTAATTTTTACACTACCTTAAAGTTCAAAAAGTTATAATCTCATTCGTACGAATTTTTGCCTCCTAATTTATCAAATGTTTAAAAATATATTTTGTGTAATTTTCAGCTATATTTTTGATTGTCGTAATGAAATTCAATGCTTTTCATTGTGTATAATTGCGTTCCCCCCCATTGTTGAAAATGTAAGGAACAGGAATTCTGCTTAAGTTTTCATATTCTGTGGCAATATCGTTATTAATCCTTCCCCATTTTAATTTTTTATGGAAATTGTAACAAAGGTTTCCAAAGTATTAAATATGATAGGAAATTTATCCATTAAGCTGAATGATTATGGGTTCCTATTTTCTTTTTTTTACCAACATTTTAATTCATCTATAGTAGGCGATGGACATAAACCATATAAACGTTGGAATGTAGCTGCATTAAGAAAAAGAAGTCGGCGCGACAACTTTCAATTAGATGTTAGATGACGCGGATAGTTACGTCATGTGACTTGACTTCATTAGATATAGCCATGTAAACAATGAACAGAACAGGTGCAAAAGGACTGAAATAACACGGATAAAATGTCTATCGCAATTTGCAGTGTAAAAATACTTTGTTGATGGAATCATGAATATCAAATTACTCATTAGAGATTCAATTGAAATCAAACCTATGTCGGCCGTTGAACTAAAAAAAAAGTGCTTACAATTTTTACGGTATGTTAATCTCTTTAGGGAATTAGATTCAATTTTAATTAAAATGATTCCGAATGGAAAAGATTGGTATCTGTTCGATAAAAATTGAAATAAATAAATTCTATTTATTGCTGTACTGAATTCGATATTATGCAGATATAAAAGAGTAATCAAACAAAAGGATAAGCCTTTTTGGATAATTTGCTTCCAAAATTTTCCTTGGAGAGATTAAAGGAAGAGAAATAGGTTAAAAAAAAAAAAGAATTTCATTTGTATTCGTATGTTCGTTTTCAAATAAATTCATATTTGTATTTCAAGATGTAAAATGTTTTATGTTAAAAATTGCTTCATTACGATATTCCCGAAGCATACTTAAATGCAGAGTTGACGATATCATATTAGATTTTCGGAATTTCCAAAAATTCTAACAACGACGACGACAAAAAAAAAAAAAAAAAAAAAAAAAAAAATGTTGTAAAGATCTTTAAAAGAAATCGATGAAAAATGGGAAAAATAAAAATGCCAGTAAAAATTAATTTTAATATTTGTGTTTTAATAAAAATACACAAACTGTAAACAATTTTAATAGCTTAATGGTTATGAAATAGTTTTAATAAATTTTGTTTACCATTTTGAATATTGCAATTAATAATAAAACAAAATAAATTGCATTCAGTAAATAACATAATTTACGCCTAATATATGTGTGCTTTTTGATAACACTAGGAAATAGTTTTTATTGCTTTAAAAAATACATGAACTGTGTTGAAAACTTCTCGAGTGAATTAAGAGCCTTCAAAATTATTTATATAACGATTATTGCAAATTAATTTGATCGTTAAGAATATTTATATTTTTGAGTTGAAATTTTCTTAAGGCGAGATATTGTATAGGTACTGTCGATTATCATCATGTTCTAGATGTTTAATTTTAGCTCTTGAATTTTTTCATCGCACATTAACTTTCATTAATTTAAAATTATAGTTTTAATATTCATTGAGATGTCTTTTAGCAATTGTATAAAATGGAGCTTCACCAATGTTTCTTCTATTGGTGTTTTAAACTTTTTTTTCCAGTCGCGACCCCGTTTCCTAACAAAAATCTTGACAAGACCTCAAGTTGAAAAATAAATAAGATGCTAAAATTTTAATTGATGATCACTGAAAGGAAATTGAATTAAGAATTATTTTTTAGGAAAGACTTTTTTCTAAATTATGTTTACTCTAAAATTTTGAAGAGATTGAAATGATGCGGTGTGAAAATTCGCGACCCTAAAATTCATTGCGCTGTTTCATTTGGAGCCATGATATTACCTACAACTTATGAAGTCGATAAAAATAATGCTAATAACGTAACAGCGTGTACTTTTTTATCGGTATTTACTGAAATTCCGGATTCATCGCATGCCTTTGAAATTTAAAGTAGAAATCCAATTATCTGAAATCATATTTTCCAGATCGGTTTGGGGAGGGGGGGGGGAGGTTCATTGGAAAAATTAAAAAACGGACTTTGTTGCATGGAAGCGAACTAATTTTCCAAAGCAATGATTTCTTTTCGGTATGTTTTAATTAAAATACGGGTATTTTAATTAAAGTATTCTGTATCTCGTATGCGATTTTCATGTTTGACTTTTAATTTCATTTGTGTTTTTTATATAAATCTGATAGTATTAATAGTTTTCAATTCGAACTTCTGTTATGTAAAATTTATTATCCCCCCTTTTTTTTTCTTTAATTTTCTCCGCTCCTTCAAAGTTTCCGCTTTGTTTTGTACATTGACGTTTTATTTGCTTTCTGCAATCAGTATTTTTTTTTTTATGTAACTGCACCTGTTTGGTGTTTACTTTGAACTTTAGTCCGGAGGTTAAAAATTCGAATTCAAGTATTCTGGGATCCATCCCTCAAATTGGCTGGCAAATTATCTTTGTTAAGCGTAATTTCTCCAACCAGAGTAGAATTTTATTTATGTCAGGCATCTTTCGTCTGACGCGAAACTTCCATCATTGTGCAGCATATTTTTTTAAAGGAGTAGAATTATTAAAATTTTAATACTCTTTGTCTTTATTACAATTAATCTTCAGTTTCTTAAATCGAATTTCCGTGTATTCGAATTTGCCGCGATCTCAGTTTAATTCATATAATTAGAGTTCTACTATGTAGAAATGCTTAAGTGTATTTTTAACACACAAACTGTTAATCTGGAGTTAAATTTAAAGGAAGAAAGAAATAAGATTTCCACATTCTGGAAATAAATTATGGTGCGAAAGAAAAACTTGAATTATGCGAGATTTTCTAATTATCAAGTTTACGTTTGTATATGCTATGACAGTGTATAAAAAGTCCGTATTCTGTAGAACACTTAGTCATTTTTAGGCAAAGTATGAAATATGATAATTATTTGAGTATGATTATAATATTCAGGCCAAATACGGAAAGAAGTAATATTTGAAATGAAACTGTGATATATGTCATACTTTGCCAGCTTGTCATTTGGCATTGCATACATTGCAAACCGTGGAAATGCATGATATATAATTCGTTATATTTCGAATTATAGAAATACTAAACATATGAAATGGAATCTTTGGCTTTCTATACTATGGCTTTACTGATAACATATATCA
>JAPMOR010117133.1:279834-316508 GCA_026543865.1 Argiope aurantia
CCAATATATATATATATATATATATATATATATATATATATATTGGAAAATACATTTCTTCTATTTGTACTACTTATAAGTATTTCATGCTCGAAAAGAAAATTTTTGTTTATTTAAATAAAATTGAAGTTATCTCAAACTGCATTATGTGATGGCAAGAAGAACTCAGAGGCACTTCAATTAAATAATTTATATTTCTGTTCTCTTGGTTTCAGGAAACAGTGTTTTAAGAAAGTATAAACTGCCATGAAAATAATATTTTGTTTTTAAAATATTAATCTCCCAAACTTTTCATTTATTCAGAATAAATTAAAAAAATATTAAACATCCTTTCATTATAATTTTGTTTTTCTAAAAAGAGTAATTTTACTCCACTTTTTGTATGGCTTATTATTCTTATAAAATAATATTTCATGAGTCAAATTATAGTGGTATGAAATTGAATGAATTTTAAATGCATTATTTTCATTCTTTTTGAGACAAATCATAATTGCGTATTTTTGCATGTATTCTAGGATGGTGGAGGGCATTATCTGGGAGGGATGTTTTTACTTTTGAAACTGTAAATGTGTTACTGATAAGCATAATATCTTCACTTTCTTATTGGTTCCAGTAAATTAGGAGGGGGGCTTTTAACTGAGAGGTTGTATGATCTTTGTTCCATGGAATTAATTTTTAGTTTCATATTCTAATGACATGTTTATTGGTGTATTAAAGTGCTAATCTATTAAATAGTACCACACAAATTCTGATCACATTTTTTTTTCTTTTGAAATATATGTAGTAAATTGATAGATTTATATACATATATTGCTCTTTATGTGTGTAAAATGTTTTCATTTTTTAAGAGACATTTATTATTTCTCATCTAATGCTATATTTCTAAGCTACAAAGATATATTGTTTATAAAGACTGTGTATTCTGTGGGCATAAAATCTTATTAGAATTTATCGTTTAATTTTTTTATTCTTTCACATAACACAGTTCTTCTCAGTGATTGATAAACTGATTTGTAATTAAACAAAATAACTTTGCATTTCAGGGTTCACTTTAAAGTGAAAGGAGGAGGAAAATTCTGTTTTAACTGTGTTTTTTCTAAGGCCTCAAAATTCCGATTGTCAGCACTTGGTCTGCACTTATGGACAAAAAGAAGCCGGTCAAACGGCCTCGCATGGATACAATACCCAGTTAGTAATCATTATCTGTTTCTATTTTACTTTGGTATGTAAAAATTAAGATGCTCATATGTATGATTATTGTGTATTTTTCTAGTGTTTTTTATATGGTCATGTAACTGTAATTTGACTGACTTTAATTTGAAATTTTTAAATGATTATTTTATTAGATATATAAATATGATTCAGCCCATTTTTAATAGATGGCGATGGTAATATTGTTTATCTGCAAATAAATCGGGAAGATTGTATTTGAAAGATTTAGCAACAACCTTTAAAAATGACTGTGTGACCTCTAGTAAATATTAAAAAAGTGCATATATTTTTTTTAGCTTTAGAAAATATATCAAGTTTTAAGCCAAACAAACGATATTTATTGGAGGTTGTGCAAGATTATTTCATAGCAAAGAAAATTGTAGTAGAAACATATTGGTTGGTGTTGGATATTTATGTTTCTGCGATTTAAAAATGATTATTTCAATACATATGGCAAAAGACCGTGGTACCCCCCCCCCCCCCCCCCCCCACGATGCAGACGTGGAAGTAAAAGGGGATTAGTTTAAACGAAACATTGAAAGAGGAACGTTCAGAATATGGCAAGAAAGTGCTGTCCCACATGTTGCCAGACTAGTGAAAGGTATTTTAGAATCACTTCTCAGGAATGTTTTGCATCATCCGTTGTATTGACCAGATGTTGCTCCTTGAAATTACTGTTTGATTTGCCTCTTATGGATTGCCTTTTTTTAGAGAGAAATAAAATTCCCATGGAGATATCAAAACTCAATTTGGTCCATTTGTTTGTTGTCCGAAAGATGGTCAAATGCTGTAGATTGTGAGGAAAACATTTTGAATAAATAGATTTTTAATTTTTATTACAAGCAATTTTTTTTTACTTAAAAAGGTAAGTCATATTCATGAATCCAATGAAATCTACTGTATTCAACAAGTTTCCTTATAATGTTTTGTATATCTATATGTAATATTGCATTATTTGAAATGGATAATTTCTCAAAATACGAGTTGAAATTTGTCATTATTATTTTATGCCAAATTTCCCAGTAGTGAAATTTTGCAATTAAATTTCATTCATACATTAATTCAAATACTATTATTATTACAGTTGGTGCCCGTGCTCCAATTCCAAATGGGCCTATGCATACAAGACCGCTAGTGGCACTTTTGGATGGCAGGGATTGCTCTGTTGAAATGCCTATTCTCAAAGATGTGGCAACAGTAGCCTTCTGTGATGCTCAGTCAACACAAGAAATCCATGAGAAGGTAAATGTGTCATTTTAAAGGATTTCCTTGTTTATGATTATGTATTTTGACTTTCCATACAAGTTTTGCAATTTCTTTGATAAGTTTTGCTATAAGTGGAAATATAATAATTTGATTTTCATATTTTAAGAACCAAGCAATTATTATTTTTTCAATACCTTAAAAGCATCCTTTTCTCAGAAAATTTTCCTAATAATTTCTAATAAAGGACTGTTTTAAGTCATTTATGGTCTTTACTATGTTTTGTGATTTATATTCTTTATTGTGTCTGCATTTTTTCCTCTGCTGTTCATGATAAAAAAAAAGTAAATAACTTGTTTAAAATATGCGAAAAATCAATGTTTTTATTTTTAAAGTGATTTAACTTAATTTTTTTATGTTAAACTTTTATATAATGATTGACATTTAGATTTATTGCATCATAAAAGGTGCTTGACATGTGTGCAAATTATAAATTATAATCTGCTTTTTGAATTTCAAACTCTGTTATACGTTTCTTCGTAATAACTATGAATGTTACACTCTTCTGTCTGTCTCTAAAATTTTTTTGCATTATCCCCCTCCTCCTAAAACGCTGTGTATGATTAATTTTGAAATGCTGCTGGGGTTTTGAGTGGTTCAGGACAAGGAGGATCAAGGTTCAAGAATGATTTTCCATGGGTAAATGAGCTGTTTGTATGAGTCCTGCACATGTTGAATTTGTCAAAAGTGAGGCATCTTCCTGTTATTGTAGCAGTAAAACTTGGAATGTAGATGTCAGCTCACATGTTATGGTTAAAAATTCGAAGCCTGCTCCAGATGGCTCTCATGAAGCTTTAAAAACTTGAGAATTGATCTTGCTAAACTGATTTTGATTGATATATTTACTTTTTTCTCAATATAGTTGAGTTGTAAATTACAATGTTAATTTTTAAATCTTTGTTATTTACCTAAAGTCTTTTAGTGTAAATATACAGTTCTCTGCCAACTCAGTTAATTAAGTAAAAACTAAAATTGTTTGATACTTTACTCTTTTTATCAAGAATATGGGAGAACTGTGGACAGAGTAAGGTTTTCATCTAAAATGTGCATGTATCTGGAATGTGATCGCCAATTATTATGTTTAATGAATTCATTTGTTCTCTTTCAAACGAAGTTTCGTTCTAGGGAAGTTTCGTTTCATCATTTTCCTACAAGAAAACTATATGATATTGAAAAAAGTTCATGAATGTGAATTAGAAGCTTTATTTATTTGTATTCCTTATGTACAAGTTTCTCATAAAAATTATGTGCCAAAATATATTGCTTATCAGCAGTATATTGTAATATTATTCTTAAAATTTTTTGAAGTTTCCTGGAATCATATTTTGATCTAGATCTTGTTTGGGAAATGCCATTTTAACCGTGCTTTATAAATATTATTTATGATTAGTTAAAAAAAAATCTTCCATATTTTTCTATTGTGTGTAGACAAGGATTGTTATTATTTTTATAGCCATGAAGCTAAATTTAGAATGACAGCACGAAATCTAAGTCGTCATCTGACCGCGGTTCAAAATTACGAGGTCCGTCCCAAAATAGCCCAAGTGTTGCTTTAAACGGGACGTTAATATAACTAAACCAAACCAAACGAAATCTAAGAATTTAGTGCTTAAAGAAATCCAAGTGTGATAAACACTTATTTAATTGTCTGATTAGGGCGAAAGATTGACCATAAAATTAGGAAATCCAATGAATTCTGCATTGTATTTGAACAATATTTAAAACAGGATACAGTACATGAATTGATGTTCTTAGTCGTTCCCAGAATTTTTCAATCCATAATGCTTTTTTGAATCGGCGTTTTTCGAAAGCACCATGTGTAAAATTTCTTCTACTTTTTTAGAAAATATTTTGTAATCTGTTGGTTATGTTGATATGAATAATTAAAATACATTTAAGGTTTCATAAAAATTTATTAAGCAGACTTGAAGGCACATAATGATAAGCAGTGGATCAATAATCTTGTTAAGTACCTCTAATTTCAGAAATCGTGGGATTGAACGGAACGCATCTACCCTTATTTCCTTTTCCATGTTGATTTTCGCACAATACTTAGATTTTATGACTATAACTGTCTAAAGTCTATTTTAGCACAGATACAAAGTAGCGAACGGAATTATGAAATTTAGTCCTTTTTCATTCGTATAAAGTCTTAGAGACCCAATTCAATCTTTTGTTCCTAGAGCATGAATTGCCTCTCTGGAAGCTTTATTACTTCTGATAATTATATAAGGGGCCCATTTAAATCCCTTACATACCTAACTTCAAAGTGAAGGTAGCGATAGTCATCAAAGTATAGTATAGTAAAATGACTTAACACTAAACAGTGACACTACTTATTGCGTCATTAGGTGGAAAACTTCAAAATCATCGTTAATATCTTAAAAATGGTAGTAGGGGAAAAATGCGAATTATAAAATTGTAGAAGGATATCGATTTTGTCAAAATAAATAAATAAATAAAATAATAATAGCATTAACAGAATGATTAAACTGCACATCTGTCTGTTCGCATATTCCGAAATTGTGACTTCAGGAGATTTAGACTAAAGGAGATACTGCTACTTTCTGAACAACAACAAAAAAAGTCTTATGTATTTTTCTGTGAAAATAACTCAAACAATAAACATTTGCGATTTTTCTATCAATATTATTGGACTTTCGATGACGTACTACTGATTTTTGTGATATGCTATGTTAAAATATATATGATGTTAAAAAAGTGTGCAAAATTAAATTTGAACAAGAATCCAAATCTATATTGTAAATGACGGAAAGTAGTTTGTACCCTGAAAATAAAGGTATGCTCTTTCCTACAAGTTCTATTATATCACAGTTTTGAATAATTAGAAGAAACAAGCTTGTATTTTAAATGCTCCATGATATTAATGTGAACAGAATGTCTTGTACCAAATCGTTAACGTCCTACAACTTTATAATTTGCATTTCTCACCTATTTTATAAAATTTTCGAGATAGGGAAGCTAATTTCGTAGTTTTTCACTAGATACCACTATAAAATACAGCATGCAAATTCATCACTTAGCGCATGATCACTTCACTCTACTTAGGCACCATTTTCCTAACTGTAGCTGTCGTCCTTCTGAAATTAGGCAGAATAGTTAAAGATTCCAGTTAGCATTCTACATATCATTTTCCGATTCCCTAATGAGGACGTCGGGTCACCTCAGGGTACCATGGTGCACAGTTTGGAAACCACTACCGTATGATGCAAATATATTTAATGCATATGCCGTATATCTAACACATACAAAAAGACTGTTTGACTTACAAAGACTACAAAAAGACCAAACCAATTTGTTAAATCGAAAGTTTATATGTTCTTTTTCTCTCTTACCATCTTCAGTTTTGATGATACATCTATCATCGTACGCTATGAATTTTCTTCTGACTTTCTGAGATAAATTATGCGAAACTTATTAAGATTTAATTGTTTTCTCATTGTTTTTGAATCCAAGTGTTTTATATTTTGCTACAAATTTCACCCTGGCAGTGCAGTATTTTGAGAATAAAAAATCTAAAAAGCCAAGATAAATATACAAGCAGATCATATGGAGAATAGTCTATAACTGAAGGCATATTTCGGAAATGAATGAAAATGTTTTTTGAAGACTTAGGTACACATTTTTTTTGGAGAAAATGATGTGTTTAATTCTTGGTATTACATTTATAATTTTGCTTTTCTAACCATTTTTTTTTGTCCATGAAATTTCAGGAAGTTGGATACCAAAATCATTCATTAAATGAATACATTCTTTATTAAGTAGATGGTGATAGTTTTTTAGAAAAAATATTGGAGGCTGTGATAATTTTTTAAATATTATTGCTTATTTAACAGAGTAATTTATGAATAATTTAAATTCTGTGCAACACCTGTATCATATAGTTTCTTTTGCTTGTATTAAGAAATGTAAAATTCAGCCCTCGAAACATGATTTACTGAATATTGTTATGTTCCATAAAATAGTAAGCTTATCAATGTGCAAATAAACAGAAGAAGCATTGCTGAATATAGAAGTGAATTTTATTTTAAACAAAAATATATCTTTCTTTTTAATGTCAGATATTATTTTCCATATTTGAAATTTGAAATGAATTGCTGATAGTCTTGAAATAATATAATATTAAAGGTTGAATTCACGAAGTTATTCAAAATAGCATATTTTTCAGTTATTCATTCAGTATGAAATACTGAATTTATTTATGCTGAAGTTATGTTCGAAGTTATTCAATCAGCATGTTTTTTTGTTTCTTATGTAATTAAGTGGGATTTTTATATTGTTTCAGACACTAATTATATAATTTTACATAGTTGTTTCTTGTTAAATGTCTGTTTTGTTCATTTCTTATAACTTTTAATTTTCTATCGAAATTCACCTCCTTTTCCCCCAAAATTCCTATTGATAGACTATATGCGTAATATGTGGTTGTTACAGAATCTGTGATTTAGACTTTTATGGAACAAAATTTGTAATAAAAAGAAAGCCATGTCAAAAAGTTAATTTTTCTTTGCACTTCCTTAAAAATCACAAGTTGTTAAAAAGTATATTTAATTTTATTAATGCAACAGTAATAATTTATTCCTCTCCTAATATTTTAAATAATCTAATTTTTGATAGAAGAAGCATTTCAGGAAATATTATTTTGTAACTAATTATCATCAATGACAATGATGAGATTTTGAAATTTTTGCAGCCTATGAATTAGTGGAATGGCGAATATTTGCTCAAACTATTCAATCCTACTACACATGCTGAAAATAGTGTGTTTCAGTTTTTGAAGAATCTCCATTTACAATTTCTGCATTATACCAAGAAAGTTCTTATATTTATTAAATTTGCTTTCTGTTAATTCATATTCAATCTCAATAATATTTCAAGTTTTAAGAAAAATATGTATGATTATGAACTATAAAATTCCATTTATTTAATTAAATGAAAACTGCATTAAGTACTAAAAATTGTTTACAATTTGAAATACCTATTAAAAAAATAAGCAATTGAAAATTTTTCTTACTGGCTTGCTTTTATATGTGGTGTATTAAAAAGTTTTTTAATTTCTGAAATATATGTGAAATTTTGTTATCAGTGTATTAATGCAGATGCAATTAACTTGCATGCTAAAATAATTTATTGATTTTATGTTGTGACAGATGTAGTTCAAAAGGACCGAATAAATTAATAGTAAAATGACATTGAAATATAAAATTGAATGCACCAAATAATGCCCCTTTTTATTTTTTTATGGGTCAAAGGCATTGTCGGTGTTTATTGCAGTGGAAAATTTATTCAGTTTTGAAACAATTTGAATGAGGGCATTTACTTTCAGTGCAGAAATAGGAATAAAATATAAGCTTCAAGGGAAAAGAATAGGTTCTGTTACATATTTGAAAATGGAAACTTAAGATTTTTAACAAAAGGAAGATTTTCAAAAATAATATCCAAATCTCTTTACAACAGCAACAATAAAAACTAACATTATGGAACCAAGTATTCAAGGAAATATTCAATGTCTTGCAAATATTTGTGACTGAAACAAACTTTTTTCTGAAAATGATATCAAAATAAAGAAATTACAGCTTATACATTTTTAGTTTTTAATTTTATTTGTAATTTCATTTATGTTCTTTTTAAGTAATTTTATTTATTTTCTATTATGCAGACAACTAAAAACTATTTCGTTATTTTTATTTTCCATTGTGTTATTAAAACATAATGTATTTGAATGCTTAGATTCCATATTGCATTTTTTTTTGTATTACTGTGTATGGGCCATTTTCAAAATTTGTTACAATTTCAGAAATTTTTTTTCAATTTTTTTTTTTTTCATTTACCTTTTGAAATGAAAACAGGTGCTTTTGAATATGCTTAAGGTACTTCGAAAAGTAATTGGTCATGCACTTTAGTTTATTTTTCAATTAGTAAATATACTATTAAACTATCAAAATGCTAGAAAATTGTCATGTCCGTTACCATACAAAATTAAGAGAAATTTTCATTATAAATTTTATTAAAGTTTCTAAAACTAACTTAATTTGAAATTACTTAGACTGCTTGAGTACAAAACATCATATTTATCATTAATATTCAATTTAAATTTAAGAAAGGAACTTTAATGTCTACAAATTTGCCTTAAATAGAAATTTATACAAGAACTTTTTTCTAGTAATCTAAGTATGCATTCATTAAAATTTTTGAATTTGACTAAAATTATTACCCCTATTCTTAAGCTTAAAGAAAATTTTAAATGCAAGGGAAAAAAATTATATTTATATAATGATATTGAGCAAAAACTGTCCGGTAACAGACTTGACATTCGGTAACTGATTTGACGTTAATGCTATATCAAACAACATGTCTATTATAGGAAGAATTTACTCTTATATTTAAGTTTACTTACACATTATTATCTATAGATTGTTGTTATTTTTCAGGAAAAACATAAATGAAGTAATAAATTGAATATTGGGTTTTTAAAATGAATAATACAGTAGATGAGAACATAAACAAATGCATGTCAAGTAATTCCATTAAATAGATTATCAAGATTAAAACAAGAGTTACTGAGATTTTGATGTATAAAATAATGACTTTTATTTATCACAGGAAATGGGTTTTGAATGGCAATATTGCAATTCACTTTTCAAATGTATTGATGGCAGCAGGAAACTCATAAAAAATTCGGTTTCCTTTCATTATTAACCTTGGTTGAGGTAGAATGGCTAAAACTTGTTCGAAGTTGACATATGAAACATCTTTTTCGTCAACTTGAAAGATTTTTCTTTTCGAATCTTTAGCCTTCAAGCACATTATTTGAATCTCTCCGTCCTCTTCCATTTTGTTTTGAATAATGGCAGCATAGGTGTATTTGATCTTCCTTCTGATTTCTCCAGTAAATTCAACAAGAACATACACTCCTTCATACATTTTATTAGCTGAAACCTCCTCCGAGAATATCTCTTCACTTTTCCCTGTGTCAGGTTCATTAATGGAATCAGAACCACTATCTGAGGAATAAATTTTTTCCAAAGGATAATTCTTTTGGGGGGGGGGCTTGAGTTACAGCAGAGAAAGAGAATTTCTCTTCAGGAAAACAATTACAGACGCTATTTTGCTTGCAGTAGCAGCTTACATTTCTATTAAAAAAACTCGTCTGTTGTTAGTGATGATTTGGTGTACATTTAATGTACCTTTAAGAGGAGAAATTATTGATGGTAGAAGTTCTTGAATCTGTTTGATATCACTGTCGTCGATAAAGAAGACTTTAATTGTTGTTTTGCCTTGAATTTTTTAAAATAGTTCACTAGCATCAAATAAGTCTTCGCCAAATGACACTAAATCATCTGCTGTACGTTTCATTACAGTACCAACTCCATCTGCCGGCCCTTTTCCATGGCCAGCTTCAAAATAGGACCAGGTGCCACTTTCAAACCCATAATCGTAAAGCAAATGTGTAAACAAATAAAAATGTTTCTTCTGACGACACTGTGTACAAGGTCCATCAGAAAAAAAAAAAAAAATGAAGAACTGAAACATTAGGTGCTTTATGAGTTTTAATATTGGTCTTAGATGAGCCCATATGACTGCTGGGCCGTGGTCGTAACTTGACGAGATTGTACCAAAAGATATGGGCTTTTCGTTAGCTATATATAAAACACCTGTATGTAAAGTAGCTTGAGCCCTACATGCACCAAAATGGAAAGCTTGAACTTCTTAATTAAATTTACAGGCATAATTCTCTGAAAAGTCAATATGTAAAAGAGCTTCATTGGGTTTTAAATTGTTTTTACACATATGATAAGCTTTGAATTGTTGATTGATATTGAAAACATGCTTTTTAAAACTAATAAGGTCCTCGTTAAACTTTTCAATTAGCGATGCAATAGAACCATCTACTTTCTCTTTAGATATTTTTTGAACAGATACTTCTTTCTTCAGATCTCCAATAATTTTTTTCTCTCATCTCTTTTCTTTTTTCCCAGGAATACCAGAAAGTGGAGTCATTTTTTATTATGAACGTTTATTTCTATTTTTTTCTCTGCACACTTTATGCACTCATTATACATACATTGTATTGAATTTACATCACAAACTGTTGATAAATAAAGTGACTTAAGATCATTTGGTTGTAAAGCTTTCAAACGATTTAACTTTTGTACTTTTAATTTAAAGTTTGAATGAACAATGCATGCACAAGTGTTCCTATTTTCTACATTAGGTGAGAGAATATGAAAAGGTCGAAATCTGGTAAATGTCGTATATGATACTAAACATTTAGAATTCTCTGTACAAAATTACTTATATAAATTTTTCATGGTATCAGACAAATAACGTATTTGGCGCTTATCTTTTTTCTTTGTGATAGTTTCTTTTTTACCAGCTGTTGTACGGCTAATATCGTCTCGAGAAAAAAATTTTGAAATTTTTTTTTGTTTTAAAGCCAAGCTTTTATTATTGCTTCTGGGTCTCAAATATTGTTTAGTTACTCCAACATAATTGCAGCCTTGACGCATTAGACGATACTTTTTAATCATTTTATTGGCGATCAGTACTTCACGAAGCAACCATTTTTCTCGTTACTCATAATTTTATACTTGTCTTGCAACGATTTTTTTAAAACATTGTGCAAGAATAGTTGACGAGCTACTGGGTGTTGTGGTGTTACATTTCTGAAGTATTTTTTCATAGTCTTCATCGTCTTTGTCTTTGGTGTTAATATCTCTTCTGCTTCTTCACTTAAGGATCTTTCTTTTTGTGCAAGGTTTTGTCTTTGCCATCTCTTCTTATACATCTCCAACTTGCGCTGTAACTTTTCATTATTCTCTTGCAACTTCAGATTATCTCTCACAATTTTACTCCGACTTCTATTTATTTTCTTTCGTCCCTTGATTTTATTTACAGAAGCAGAAGCAGTAGGTGTTCAGTAGCTAGTGATGTTTTTCGTCGACGACATTCTGATTATTTTTTACGCCAATACTTCCTTTGATAACGCTGCTCTCTACTTGATAAATCGACAATTTTTTTTCCGAGTAACTTTTTTCCTATAAATTTAAAAAAAAATTTCAATAATTTTCATGCAAAATAAATATAAACTTAGCAATATCATCAAATTATTTGCTCAATGCTTTATTCTGAAAAAATTATAAGTCGGATCAAAAAAATAAATTGAAAAAATTATGGTCGAAAATTAAATTGATAAGATAAAAAAGTTAAATTTAACTTTAAAATTTAACTAATAACACTACAAAAATTGCCTTTTTACTAAAAAGACCCTTTGACTCAATATTCCATTTTATTAAAGCATATTATTAATTTTTAAATGTATCTCATAATGAAATTTTCAAACGTATCAAGATTGCTGGAAAAACAAACTTTACAAGTAATACTTTAAACATGTTGATAATAAACAATTCCTTAACTGATTTTTATTGAATATAATCTGAATTTTTTACAAAATATATTTACCATTTAATAGAAAGATGAGTAAAAAAAAAAAAAACTAATATCTAATTATTATAAATTTTATTACAAAAATTACTAACCTTCCTTTATTTTTTTTTTTTTTGACTTCAGTATATTTTTCTGGATTCTTTTTCAGCTTCTCTCTATAGCGTCTTTGCTTTTCTGCAGGTGTTAGTGCCATTCTGGAAGCATAGTAACTTAATTTATCAACTTCCTTCAAATTTTGTCAAGTCTGTTACTTTCAGTCAAATCCGTTACCAATCACATGGTAACAGACTTGACAGTAACGGATTTGACAATCACATCAAAACTTGAAAAAAAGAGATATTTTCTATAATTTTTTTTACTTAAATAACAATGCAACTACTTTCTTAAACTATCTAATAAGCAATATTTAAAAATAAAGTTATAAAATTTTTTTTGTTTTATATTTAAAATGATGGTAACAGACTTGACAATGAATAAAAATACTCACCCTGATATTATCTGATTCTTGCCACACCTGCTATAATCTTCAGCTGAAGGAAACAAAATGGCTAAAAAAATAACTTGAATAGTTCTGCTATGTTTCTAGATTAGTGCTGCCATCTTTTGGCAAATTTTTAAACAAGTAAATAAGAAATAATTATTTGGTAACGGACTTGACAGAGACTTAGGGGCAAAATATATCTGTTAATCGGCTAAAGAAAATAAATAAATTTATTAATTTTATTTAATAAAATGTTACATCAATTGCTTAGAGTGTAATAAAAAGATTTTTTGTCAGTTTAATTATCAACCAAAGTTAACAAAATAAAGAATATAAAAAAACGAAAGGGACAGGTATTTTTGCTTGCACTCACTTTTAAAGAAGTGTTATATTTCAACAATTTTTATAATTTTTCTGATTTTTAATGCTGAAAATGTATAGCAATGTTTTTTTTAATGTAGTGCAATACTGAGATTTAACTTTTTGTTATATTTTGTCTTTCAATTTCTTCTTTTTTCGTGTGGGATAGCAAATTGTAACATTTTTTGAAAATGACCCGCATATTTAATAAGTTTGATTTTATTATTCTTTGACATACTGGATTGCTTAGATTACATTAGATTTTTTCTTAGTAATCTGTGCAGAAATGTTCCGTTTAGTTTACATTTCTTTGCAAGGCTTTTTATACTTGTGTTTTATTACAATTCATATCTCGTATTTCATTTCTAACAACATGTTTGTTTAAATCTTGTGTAAGCTTTCATCATACCTTGTAAAAATATTTCACCAGCTAAGTATAAATCAGATTCTTATATTAATATTCAGATGAATATATATTTAATAATATTTAGATGAATATAATATATATAGTATAATATACGGTATAATATTTAGATGGATATCATTAATGCATTAAAAATGTGACTTACAAGTAATTTTTCTTTTTTCTTTTTTTTATTCTAAGAATTTGCTGATTGATATTTCCATACATTATCCTAAGTTTTTCATACACTCCTTAAACTCACTGATTAGAATTTGGCAGGACCTGAATTTCGACCCGTCTTGTTATTCTCTAAAACATCGGACCCATGGGTAGAATATTTTATATAAATAATTATAGCCCCAGTTAAGTCCATTGTGCATTCTATTATTTGAAATTCAATGGAGTTAATTTTTTTTTATAATTCTTAACTCTTAAATGTTATCAATTGCAATCAAGTCTTTTTTCCCTTTTAAAATCTGTTACAAACATTAGACTAATTTAAAGTTGAATAAGTAAAAATTAAGGTATTATACGAATCAGATGTAAAAAATGTAAATGCAAGCTTGCAGTTTTTGGAACTTTCCCCTTTTCTCTTTCTGCCATATGATCTTTAATGTCTAATTATATGGAAGCATTTCTATGGTGTTATTATTTTATAGTTATATTTGCATCAAAGAATTGCATTTATTGTTTTATTAGCAAAAATGAGTGTTCTTGTTAAAGAATTCAAAATGCAAAACGTTTGGTTTCCTATTGTTTCTCTTGTTAAAGCATAAATTTAGTTTTATTTACTTGTTTAATTTGAAATGCTTATGTATTTTTGTTGAAAATTTATTTTATAAAAAGACATTTTTCACATATTTTTTTTGTTAAGAATTCAGGATTTAAAAACCGCATTTGTATTGTAGGTTTTAAATGAAGCTGTAGGAGCACTGATGTGGCATACTATCACATTAACTAAAGAAGATCTAGATAAATTCAAGGCTCTAAGAATAATTGTCCGTATAGGTTCAGGAGTTGATAACATTGATATCAAAGCTGCTGGTGAATTAGGTGAGATATTTTTTTTTAAATGTAGCAACAGAAATTCTGCAGTGTATTGTAATCCTAGGAATTGAAATAGTTCGTTTTTGTTTGTGAAATGACAATATAAACACAATTACTGTAAATATTGCTGTTAGTAGCAATTTCTAATGTACATTATTTTGTTGCTGAATCTGTGGATGCAACATTAGTTAAGTTGAAAACGAAGCATTGTGTTAAACAGGTTGGCTAATTTTTACCAAAATTATTTTTGATTATGCGGGAAAAAACAAACTTCGAATATATTTCTCAATTAAACTCTTAGAAGTCATTTCTATTAGCATTGGGTTATAAATCATGCTAAGTTCTTTCAGATTTTTTAAGGGGGGTGCATTTATAATTAGTCCATTACTTTGCTATGGCATTTACTTCTTTTTAAATTATTATTTTCTGCATTAATGCATTAAAAATATCAAATTATATTACAAGTATTAAAATGTTTTTATTTATGTATTAGGTACGTTCATTGTTTTCTTCTTTTTTTTTGTATCAAAGCCATCTTTTTCTAGTATTTAAAACTATATAATTTTACATTGCAAAATGCATGCAATGCAACTATTGTAGGAAACTTAGTGTTTATTATAGACGATGAGAATAATTTAGAGAAATTTTTCAAAATGTATGGAATGAAAACGGAAATAATTACCTTTTTAAGGTAAAGCTTTTGACTCCCCCCCCCCCGAAAAGTTGCATCTTTATAAGGAATGTAAATTTTATTTTGTGTACTTAACATGAAATAAAAATTCTAAAGTTCTTCTGAAGCATTCCATTCATGAATTATTTTCAAATTTTATTTTTTACCCGCAGTGATTCCTAAAATGCGTTAACAAAATGTCTAACCGTGTATTACATCTACATATTTAGAGTAGCAAGTCGACTGGGAATCTTCTGGGATTTCCAGGAGAGCGGGAAGAGGCAGGGAAATTTATTATAAAATTGGATTTTTTTATAAATCGTTAATTCTTATTGAAGATGACAATTCGCTATTTTTTTATAAGTAGAAATAAAATAACATCATTTGCAAATATTGAAAATCAAATATTTACTGATAGTTTAAAGCAGAGTTCATCCATGTTTCTGCATTTGCCACAACGAATGATTCACATAACGAGCGCAACAATTTTTTTTAAAAATGACCCAATTAACGAGTGATGTCTCACAAAACGAGTGACGAAGATACATACATCTTAAGGTCATAGGCAAAATCCTGCGTGTATCTCGGCCATCACTGTGTTTGTTGATATTTAAAAAAATGGAATCGTAAAATATATTGTTTACTCCAGTGCGAAGAAACGAAAGCGAGTTTGTTTTCGTAAGCATCATGTTTTTCATTGTAATAGGGGGTAGAAATATTTCAATAACATACGAGTGCAAATGCAAAGCAGAAGCAGAAGCTGCATTCTGTGTCACAGCGAAAAGTTAATAGAGGAGATTTCATTTGAAGAGGAGGATAAAACTTTTTCAGTGGACTATCAACCTTCAAGTGAAATAAAGAGATGCTGACAGCATAGGAAACTGCTGCATTGTATGTTGAAAAAAATCGCGCTTATAAGGCAGTTGCTATGGGTGTTGCAAATTTAGCAATATTGGTGTGTCTGAATTTTGCCAGATTTTTCGCATTAGCAAAAACCAATATCTTTAGACAACTTTCTTGTAAAAACACATCTATTATAAATAATAAATTACCATTAATGTAAATTGTATTTATGAATTTTTTTAGGAATGGAACGTTTTATCCTATTTTACATAGATACTATGAAAAAAAAATGATTTCAATTGACGAATATTTCGTATTACGAATGAGATTCAAGAACAAATTATGCTCATTAAGGGAAAGTCCATTGTAATTATTATTTCTCTCCTTGTTAATATTCCATATAGATTTAGTAAACCAACTGACATAATGGATATTTCCATTATTGAGGATAGATATTAGTTGCATAATCTTTTTTGATCTGTCAGTATTGTGACATCTCAGTATAATTTTTTTCTAAATGATTTGTAAAATTTAATTTAAAGAAAATTGTCTCCATACCGTATTGTTTCATCATTTAAACGTTGGATGACTTCTGTGTAATATCTGAATGTTGTCTTATCTTTCGGTTTCAAAAGTTTAAGTAAATATGATTGAAAATCTTTCTGTTCCCCATCCAGAGACGTTTTGAATTTTTTTTAATTTTAAAGTTTGTTTTTCTATCTTTTGTGAATCATTTACTCTTGATGGCTTTAATTACTACCATTGTCAATTTTGCCCGTATGGCGGATAGTTTAGATGATCCTTGTCCATATTTTTGTTGACTTATTAACTAAGATGGTAAAACATAAACTGGAGAACTGAGTATACGTGTAGCAAACAGGCAGAGAAGGGAGAGAAATGTTTTTCTATTTAGTATCCATTTTTCATTTAATTTCCATTGATTTTTTTTTTTTTTGTACAAAACTGATAGAAAATACTGTAATCAGCTTACTGGTATAAATTTTGCATTTAATCTAATCTTAAAATGCAAATAGTAGTCATTAAGGTTCATGTAAATATGCATTTTATATTTTATAAAGACACAGAATTTTTTGTCTTTCCCTGCAATTTTCAATTTAAAAAATGTTTTTGTCTGGAAATTTTCAGTGTGTACTGAAAAAACTATTTAAAATTTCATTATATTTTTTTAGGTGAATCACCTTAGTATAAGTAAATCTATTTGCAAATTGTTTTATTAACAGTAATTAAGTCTGTAGAATAGTTACTTTATAGTCTGTTATCTTTCGTTTGTATCTATATACTCTTTGTTTAAATGTGTCCTTTAATTTAGTCTCAGAATTCATATTTTGTAGATATGTTTCAGTTCCTTTTGGACTTTCTAAAGAAAAAGACTTAATATTTTAGGTATAGCTGTCTGTAATGTCCCAGGATATGGAGTAGAGGAAGTTGCTGATACTACAATGTGCCTCATTCTTAATTTGTATCGGCGTACATATTGGCTTGCAAATATGGTAAGAGAAGGAAAGAAATTTCAGGGTCCAGAACAAGTGCGTGAAGCTGCTCAGGGATGTGCTAGAATTCGTGGAGACACACTTGGCATAATTGGACTAGGTACAGATAAAATGTTTTTTAAAAATCAAAATGAAGTTTATGCCCAATTTTAAATTTCCACAATATATTATTGTATTTTATTCTTCAATTGGACATTTTACATTTTAGGGCGTGTTGGAACGGCTGTAGCACTACGTGCCAAAGCATTTGGTTTTAATGTGATATTTTATGATCCATATCTTCCTGATGGCATTGAAAAGTCTTTAGGTCTTACAAGGGTTTACACATTGCAGGATTTGCTCTTTCAGAGTGATTGCGTGTCGTTACATTGTACTCTTAATGAACACAATCACCATGTATTCAATGAGTTCACCATTAAGCAAATGCGACCAGGTAAGTGTTTCAAAGTTTTCATTTCTTTATTAATGTTGATTTAAAGTTTTCCACTTTTGAATTTACTTTGTTCAGCAAAATAAAATGAATTAATTTTGTTTATTCATTTTGTATTGTGTACACCTAGGGGAGTTTAATTAATTTAAACTTTTCAACTTGCATATTTATCTTTTTCTCCTTAAATTTCCTATTTATCATAATATCAACATGGTAGAGTTTTGTTAATTCGAATTTGTATTTGATTCTTTGAATCTCTAATTATCCAGTTTACAGTATATACTATATGTCACAATACTTCTTAAATCAGTGCATGAAAATTTGATTTTTTAAAGAAGAGGATGACTTTTGCTTATTCGAAATAGTTTTCAGTGGATGGAATAAGTTGAGTTAAAAAAGTATTATGTTTTATGGTGTAGACTGATAATTGTAGAATTAATTTACAAATTCATATTTAGCGCATATTATAACTCTTAACATTTTTGCTTAAACTTACCAATATTGGAAAGCATATTATAGATTTCTTCTCAAGAATTTACCTAAAAAAAATCGTTTTATTTCTTTGTTTTTCGCTTTTTTTTTTATTAAGTTTTGTGCCTTATTGTTTGGGAAATTTTATATTTGTAAGCTAGTAGAACATGAGCTTTAAAGTTACTTTCCCTCTACAAAAGTGTATTTGTGATGTTTTGATTTATTTATGGATATTTTATTTATCTGCATATATTATATTATTGGTAGTTCCATTTTTCAAGCCTATGTAATGCTGGAATTCAAAGCTAATTAGCCTATCTAAACTTATTACAAGATTAGGAACTGTAAAATAGATGCTAACTCATCTGGAAACCTACAATTCTAATTTCTGTTTTGTGAATTGAGGTAGAAATGTAAGTATTAAATATCTTGCTTTATATTATAGGAGCCTTTTTAGTAAATACAGCTCGAGGAGGTTTAGTTGATGAGAATGCATTAGCTTTGGCTTTAAAAGATGGTCGAATCAGAGCGGCTGCCTTAGACGTCCACGAGAATGAACCATATAATGCTTTAGCAGGTATGTATATTGTCTAACTTTATTATTTTGTGAATGTTAACAGTGTATCAATAATTTCTCTCTTACATCTTTTACAAATGTTTTGAATGCAAATATATAGTGTTACTAAAAATATCGTTTTATTCTTTGAAAATGAACTGAAACTTTTTAAATGCCATATTTGCCTCAGTACATCATTGTGATTATATTACTTAGAGTACCAAAATGAGTATTGATGTGTTTATGTATTAGCTTTTACATTCTTTTTGATTTAACAAACTTATAGCTCTTGTTTTTTAATTGAAAAACACACCTAATTTTTTAAAAAATGAAGTTTAAAAATATTATATTAAATTCTGTATAATTAATAAGTATATAATAATCAGATTCTGTGTTATTAATAAGTATAAAATTAAATTCTATATAATTAATACTAAATTACTTTTAATATTTTACAATGAATTTAATTAAAATATATCAATATTAAATTATCAAGTTATAGTTCATTTAAACATTGTTGTGGAAGAAAATTTTGAATGTGAAGATAGCTTTTCATTGCAAATTACTATTAAATATATAATAATTACATTTTATATTTGTGGATTTGTGGCTATTTGTGCACTTTCAATAAAATTATATTTATTTTGCAGTATAATTGTAAAGATTTTTATTTGCCAGATAATTGATCATCTCATCCATTCTATAATTATTTCATTTATATATATATCCTGGTTTATTTAGATTGGATAGTGACTGAAATGATGGAATTCTTCTAAGCATTCATATATATAATATATTATAAAAGCAATATGCCTACTAAACTGAGTGCATTAGTTTTAATCTTGAGTATTTTGGTATTAGAAATCATGCTGTTGAATCTCAGAAAAGGCAGTAAATTGCTATTATATTCCTTGATTGGTTATATTTTCTTTTAATAATAATAATAGTAAGGATTAGGCAAAATTTCCCCTGAGAGTCATATTTTTCTTTTTCAGTAGTGAACAACTTAAAGTATTAGGTGTTTGGATTTTAATATTTTTTCGCTCTTTTTATTTTCTATGCTGTGTAAGATAAATTTTGCATTTGTAAATATTATAATGTATAACTGAATGGAATGTTTTCCATATTTGTAGGTCCATTAAAAGATGCACCTAACCTTATATGCACTCCTCATGCAGCATGGTACAGTGATGCAAGTTCTACTGAATTGCGTGATATGGCTGCTAGTGAAATTCGTCGAGCGATTGTTGGCCGTATTCCAGACTCTCTTCGAAATTGCGTGAACAAAGAGTACTTTGTGAGTAGTGGATATAGTGAAGGCATTAATGGAGCTAGTGGTTATAACTACAATCCAATGGGAGTACCGCATTCCACTACTTTAGAACCATTATCAACATCACCAGCCATCCCTACACCTCATTCACAACCACATTCTACACTTCAAGATACTCCTAATCATTTGGCTCCAAAACCAGAGAGTTCTGAAGTTCATTAGCTCCATTGCCTCCTTTTGCCGTGCCATGAAATTGCATCCCACCTATTTCTGTGCAGCAAGTCAGAGCTCTTTTAACAAAACAGCCCTCTACAGGTTATTTGAATTGTCTCTATAAATGTAGTTTGTATGGAGAAGCATTATTTTGTCAGCCATCCAGTTATGTGATTTGTCATACCCCTTTAGGGATAAATGCCTTCTCCCTCAATCGATATGCTGGACGTTTTTGTAATAGATTTTTACAAAATAACTAAAAATTAGTATTTATTATAAAAAGTGTTGATTCTTCAGAATAAAATTCCATAAAAGACAAAAAAAAAAGTAAAGGTGGGTATCATGCTTTGTAGTCCGGCCACATCTCTAACCAGTCATTTTCATCTTGTGGAAATTTGCAAGATTGTATTGATGTGCAAGATGATATATTAAATCAAAGACCAGCTTTAAATCTACTTTAGTCAAAATACTTTTTTCATCAGAATGGAACTCAAGTTACTATCCAGTGATAGTGTTCACATCAAGTCTCTGAGAGATCTATACTTATACACAGAATATATAATTTTGTTATTGTGCAAAAAAGCAACTTTATAGCATTAAGGAGAAGAAAGTTGTATAACTTTTCTGTTCATCACTACAGCCTTACTATATCAGGGAAACAATTGCAGAAGAATTTCTTCTTTCCTCTCCTATCATTAAGAAAAAACAGGTAGATCGAAACTTTTTAAGTATGTTGTAAATTGTAATGATTACATCTCGTCTCAGGCAGTACTTGTTTTAACAAGGAAGAAAATGTAACATAAATATTAATTACATGATTAAATAGCGCTTCAAAGGTTTATGTGTTATATTTTGTAGAAAATCTATTCCATCAAGCCATTTATTAAAAGATTTTTGTCTCAATCTTTAGTTATGTGTAACTTCGAATTTATGACTAACTGTGTTTAATGTCAGTCTCTTCTGCCCGTTTTCATCTGCTGTTAACATATCGTAGTAAGATCATTCCAATTATCATAGATTTATAAAACTGCTAAGCCAATAATGCTTAGAAGGATTATCTTTTTTTTAAGTCCTGGTGTCTGAAAGTGTTACCTTTTGTGTAATTTTTTCTTGTGTATTTTTTAAGGTGTGCTGAAATAAGCCTTTGCTGTAAGTATAAATTCAGAATACAATTTTTTTTTGGGGGGGGGGATAGAGATATTGATTTAGTTAAGTTTTGCTTTTCTCCTCTATGTTGTCTTTGGATTTTAGCGAATTAGTTTTTTCAGATCAAAATCGTTTAAATTGAGTTCTTATCTTGTTTATATGATATATATTCATTATGTAATTTTTTGATGGCATTAATCTGAGTACATCTGTTCCATCGATTGATAGAAGTGTTGGTATTATTAACTGTTATAATAACAGTTAATAATGAAAGCAATATATTGCCATCTGTGATATCTTCAAATCAACCTTTTCCGTTTCACGCTATTGACATCTGAATTTTTTTATTTGTGAGAGGGAAATTCATTTGTTATCGAATTGGAAGAAAAAAGTGCAATTTTTGTTTATTTGGTGTGATTATTTAAAACGAGGAAATTATTGTTCTGTTCTGATGTTCTTAGACTGGTCCATTTGATGCCTAGACCAGAGATCAGAAATGCACAAAGGTAGAAAAGAAATTAAGTTTGGATTTCATGGTTTTTCTGTTAACATAACAGTTAATTACTTTGGATAAGAGTTGCTTATAACTTATAATTCTATCATATTCTTTAACTGTTATAAGAATACCTCAAAAACTTATTGTGGCTGCTATTGGACCTTTACCTTTGGTTTACGGGCTGGAGGAAAACTCCATAATCCTCGTGCAATTTATGACTTTGTCAGATTAACAGTGTGGTGTGTAAAATAAACATAAAAGAGAATACATTTATTTCAAGTAATTGGATGATAAGTTCTGTGATCTCTGGTTGCCACATGGAATTGTTTTGTTTTCTTTTTTATAGTGGCCCATCCCACGGGAGATATTGAATAAAAGAGATAATAAAAATTATCTGAAATGAATAGGAAAGAAACAGATTGATTTATGTAAGGTTACTTGTGTAACATCTGTATGCCTGTAAGGAAAAGGTTACCGTTGCAACAACAAACACACGTGTACAGACGTTCTTAAATTAAGTTATCAGTGAAAGGATCTGTATCTTATCCTTTTCATATTACCTTAATAATTTTAATTTTGTTGTATCAAAATGCGTTGATTTCTTTTATATTTTTATGAGTATGAAATATTTAAAATTTTTACTGTAAAATGTGATTTATGTATTTTTTATAAATGTGTGACTGGTATGCTTGTCTATAACTTTATAGTGTTATGCACTATACAGTATTGATATTTTATTTCATCCTAAAGATTAAATTTTATTTTAATTGTTTACATTTTAAATTGACCTGAAAAATGTTAATCCAAGTATGAGTTAGTTGTCATGAACTCTCCTTTTGACCCAAAATGTTTGAACCGGACATTTGAAGACATTTTTGAATTTGGATCATGACTTAAATTGTCCACAAAATCAGTTTTGATTTAATTAATGGTTGTTTATTAAGTTATGACTAAGTTAAATGTTGAAAGTCTTAATATTATTCATTTCCTTGAAAATATTGGAGATGTTCAGAATATTGAATAAAATTTTAAACGTACTGCTTTTGTTAGGTACAGCATAATTTTATGTGGTTTTTGTACCATGAAACATAATTGTCAAGGAGCTGCTGTTTTTCTTTTATTTTTTAAAAAAAGAACTTAATAACAATATAAGGTATTTCTCGCCTGAAGAAGGCAATGGAGTTCTTTCTTTCAAAAACTATTAGATTATATTGATTTCGTTTTAAAATGTGATATCTGAAGGAATGTATTTATTTTTCCATGTATATATATATATATATGAACTGGTGCATTGTTGATGATACACTTTTACTGTCAGTTACGTAAGCAATTAAAAAAATCATCTTTGTTGATATGCACAAAAATAAATAAAAGCTATGTTAATTTTATGCTGTTTTCATGATTTTATTTGGTATTAATTTTCTTGGTATATTGTTCCTTCTCAGTTGCAATATTCAAATTTGTAATGCAGTTTTACATGTTTGAATTCTTTTCCCTCTGTATTGGATTTTCTGAATTTCATATGCAAAGGTTATATATCAGAGCCACCTTTTGTTTCGCTTTTGTACGATTTAAAAATTATGTTATATTGTTGATTGACTTTTCTAGTTTTCTTTCATCTGCTCGTGTTTTTATTGTATTCAAGCTGAATTGACATTTACTGATTTTAAATCAAAAGTATTTTTTTTAGATATTTGTTACTTTAAAAGTATTTGTCAGTTTTTCAGTGCTCAATTGTTTAGTTACTAGTTCTTTAGATATTCATTGGTTTAGCTGGTTTTATAAAATGTTACATTGTAGTTTGTGTGTTTAGCTATTTCACTAAAGGCTTGTGAGTATATATATTTTTTGTAAGACTTCATAATTGTCTTCTGTGTCATGACTAATTGTCTCAGGTTATGGACATGCAAACAAGGCTGCTTATCATCTATCCCCATCTTTTTGTGAGGGCATTAACATTCATTTGGCCCTTGTACAAAGTCATGAAAATTTTAGTTTGTGCAGTCTTGTAGCTTCAGTGGCCTGTAGTTTTCCATCTTTATTCTTGTCATGTAAATCTGCCATGTGTGTGTATGTATGAATCAAATCATTTCATGGGTGGCAGTGATAATAAAATGACACTTTCATTTCTATTTGTGTGAATTTTTATTTTGTGCATATTTTAGTTGTAACATATTTTCATATAGTTTACTTACATAAAATGGAGTTGTTATTCATTTATAGACAATATTCATTGTCTATATTTTATCCCTCATATTAAATCCATGATTTTCTCTTAAATTTTCAATGAAAAGTTAATACGTGAATATTAGTTGAGTTTTTACCTAAATGCCTTTTTTACTTCACATGTTAAGACGTGTGCACTCGAGTTTTATTGTAATTGATTGATTTTAAGTAAGTACATGGAATATTAGTTGGAAGTATTAGAATTTATATGGGGATATTAATTTTAAAAAATATTTTTCGTGATCGTGTGGAGGTTTCACTACTGTAAAATGGTTAATATGTTGCACTTAATTATAAATTTTCCTTATTCTTTATGGTATTTTAAAATGTTTTAATGTTATGGTTTAATTTAAATATTGAAAGTTTCATTTAGTGGATCCGAAACACATAAGCTAGTAGAATGAAATTTCAATAAATAAAATGTCAAATCTTTTTAACTATCATTAAGTTGAAAAGTGATAAGTGCAGGTAATAGAATAATATGTTTAGTTTGTTCTGGGATATGATAAAAATAGGCATTAATTGATTCTGTATTTGGTTTCAATTCATATAAAAGTTTTAGAAAGAAAATCAGCTTTAATTATCTGCTAAAAGAAATTAAATGTTAGTTCTCTCTAATATTAGAGCTAGTGGCCTTTTCCATTTAAAGCCTAGAATATAATATGGTAATTTTTTTTTTTTTTTTTTTTTTTTTTACACTTCATCGTTCTCGGGTGGAGATGCTTAGGTCATCTAGTTTGTTAAAACGCATTTCTTTTTATTTCTGCCATAAAATAATTTTCCGTTTTCGCTCATGGCAGTGTCATATTCGGTGGCATAGCGAACAGTTACTAGAGGGATATCTCATGGTAGAGCTATTAAGAAGAAAATACGCATTAATATAATTTTTTGAAATGAAATAGGAAGATGTGAAAAAATGAAACTCCCCAGGTACCTATTATCCTCGTCATATCACTGCTTCTATTTCATATTTTTGAGTAGGGTGATTGTGATCCAGGATTCAGAATTTATAACTTTGATTTGGACATTCCAGATTTGTGAAATAAATTCGTGGTCGTTCTTAAATTTTGTTTGATGTAAAGCCGTGCACACTATAAATATTAATTCTTCTCATTAAAAAAAAAAAGAAAAGAAATGGAAGTTTTGGGTCGGAAAATCCTGAGAGCTCAATCGAGAGAAATTTTGCCTATAATAAATATTTTAGAAAATAGAGTATCTGGATAACTTAACAAAATCCCTTCCATTTTATGAATTTTTATTATAATTATTTTTCCTTCAGTTTCATATCTAATACTTGAAGGGTTGTACTACAAAGCTGAATGTAATCTCTGTCTTGCTGCTTATATTGAATTTCCAATTGAAAAAAAATAAACTCAAGGCATTTCTAAAGCATAAGCAACCACTTGCTTTAACTAGCATCCTCCTATCCCTTTTTTTAAAACTTTTAAGAATGTTGAGAAACCAACAAGGTAAACTACTGAAATTATTCAGTGAAACATAAATTCACTTTTAATTATTGTTTTAAAAATGAAAGTATTTATTTCCACGCATATATGTATATCACATTTATATCCTGTTATTTGAAATTATGTGGAACTTTTCATGTTATTTTTCCAGAATTTTGAATAAAGACCACAATCACACCTGTTAATTTAGTTAATTAAGGGGAAAAAATCCTCTTTTGATGTGTAAAGGTATCTGAATACTCTCTGAACATTTCAGAAAATGTAACAAAAATACTATACTTTTCAGAGATTTGAATTTAATAAGTTAAATATCAAAATATTTTTTTTTATTAAATTGTAGGATTTTTCTACATTTCTAGAAATATAGTTTTTGCATTAACTTATATGAATCTGGTCCTAAAATTAAACAACTAAGGAATATTACTAAAATTTTATTATTATACTAGTTTATATATCCATCATTGCTTAGTTTAAAATCTTTTCATAAATAAGAGTTTTAATGTAGAGAATACTTTTGTATAAAATAATAATATAATGTACACTGTTTAGTTGAATGTGTGTATTTTTAGAACCCACTCATATTAAATTTTCTCTATAAGTTTTTAATATTTCTTATATTAGTATTGAAAGTATTTGTTTGTAAATGCCGAAGAAAAGTTTAAAAAATAATTTCGAGATAATTTATTAAATAATTAATCTTTAATTAATGGACAGCATGAAAATTAACTAAATAACTGTTCCTGTTGCTAATTGTTTGTTTCAAAGTTTTCTTTTAGAATTTTGCTAAAGTATTATGACAATAGTATTACGTATATATTGTTGCTCTTCAGCATTAAAACATATTTTAGTCGCTCGTGAAAATATGTTTAATATATATCTTATTTTCCTTGTATTCCTTTTAATTGGAACGATTGGCTTAAAGCTTATTTTTAAGCTTTGTTAAATCATTGCTTTAATATCAACAAAAACATTGTTAAAAGGCATGTATGTAAATAAGAGATTAAAAAATAGCTGTAGACAAGTTCAAAATGAAAAAAAAAAAAAAAAGCCGAAATTCTGGTTAATTTTGAATTAATTGAATATCAAATTGATTTTTGTATTTCGAAATGGTGAATGGTATTCTTATTTCTTGTCTTACGTGAGCAATATTTAGTTCACTTCAGCCACCTGAAGAGATGTAAAACATACGTATAGTTCAATACATATCCATATGCATATCCATGATGCCTTTTATTAACCCTTAGCACTCTGATGACTCCTCTCAGGTACCATTCAAGACGGTGCATCATTTTGAAGCTTTATTTATTTAATTTTCAATTTTGATTGTTAAAAACGCCTACAGAATGGTAAAAAGACGTAGATTAATTTTTCGGGAAAATTCAACTTAAAACAGTTATATATTAATTTACTTTTTGGAACAATAAAGAAGTTCTTGTATTAAGTGCATAGTTATGCATCTAACTACCTTTCAGAGTGCAAAGGGTTAAGATTAGTAAAGATTTTAAAGCGAATCGATTTTCGCTTTAAAATCTTAAGTAATAAATTTATATACTATTTTTTGAATAACAAAATGTTAAAAGAATATAGGAAAGATTTGTTTCATAAGAACATACATCTTCTAGAAAACTATTTATATATAATATCCATTAATTTTTAAAGGAGTTTAATGATAATGAGTTATGATTTTTGAAGTCAGAAAATGTTGGATAAAATTTGGATTTGAGGAAAGTATGCTGCTAGTTTACTTTTAAATATATTTTTCCAAATATTTTTATATAGTCAAAATTCATCACATTTTTTGTTTATTATCTCATCTTTCTTAATTTTTTTTCCTGATAATTTATGAAAAAATTAGTTAAAGAATGACAAACCTAAACATTACCATACTCAGCAAAAATTCTTCATATAGACTGACTGGAATATTTTTCATCGTTATTGAAAATATCTGATAATGGTTTAAATATTTTGTTAAGCTGTATTATAGTCATGAAGACTCCATATTTATTGAATAGACGTAAACAAGCATATTTTAACATAGAATATACAATTAAAGCTCTCTTTGGCTTCTACATTTTACTATGTAAATACTTTTTTTAATTATATTTCATTCTCTTTACTGGTGTTACAATTTTAATCAGAAGTCTCTTTTGTTATATTCTATTTGAGATAGCTTGTTGGCACCAATCAGCACCAACCGACATGTCTTGTCGAACTCTGGTAATTGTCTTCTTTGAAATGGAGAAATGGAAAGGGGGGGATGCAGTAAATATTGTTCTTTGCATACTTTGTGAATTACAAGCGGTTGCCCAGATAATGTTGATAGGTTTGAAACTTATATATAAAAGTGTCAGATTTTTTTTGTGTGTGTTTTACATTTTTTGATGTCTGAAACCAACATTTTCTTTAATATGCGTTTTATTTTGTAACTCGGTTTTTATAATACGTATTTTTTCGCAGCATCATATCTTTGAGTTCACATTATCGTAAAAATCTGCTTTCTGCAATCTTATTATTCGGGAGAAGAGTTTGAAAACGCGATGCATTTTCATAAGGCTCATGCCACCAGAAGAACCTACATGTTTAGTACAACTATGATGATAGTTACCATTTGTAGTTTTCCTTTATACAAAATCTACATATTTTCGGTATTTATTCAGTGTCCAGCATTTTACCGCTAACACATATGGAACTAACACATTTATGTATAGATAACTGTCCTCTTCTTTGCCTTGGCAAATTCAGTGGCATTGAATAACTTCTTCTTTATTTTCATTCTATTGAAGCAACTTTATTTCTTTATTCAATATTTTGAAAATAAAATTTAACTGTTTATTCTAATTTTCCTACTGTTTCCAAATAAAGCTGAAAGTGTTTGTTAGAGCATAAAAATGTCATTTCCCAATGATTTTCATTCCAAAGATTAGCTCAACATTGATGTGATAAATTTTACTTTTCAGGCATATAATTCTTGTAATTTGGATTTTTCTAAATGTTGTTCTCTGTTAAACGAAATGAGATATCTTTGTTCAAAATTGAATCCTTTCTAAAGTGCACAGGACAATGTAAAAGCAAAATAACATTCAGAATTAGCAATTAAAATAATATAACATTTTATTCTATAGAAACATGTTTTACTTCTGAATCATATTTCAGTTTTTATTTTCTCACTGTCGGAACAGCGCAATGTTTTAAAATGCGATTCAAATCAAGGTTATTTGGAAATAAAAGGGTTAGGCATACAGTGGTTGGTTGTGTTTGATATCACTGCAGAAACTCTGTTTGCAGCCACTCTCAAGATTAAGAGTTTTGTTAGCATCAAATAAATGTTTTTCACTCATGATATGCGAGGTAAAAATTAGCTGAGGAATAGCAAATTACGAAAATGCTTCAATTCGGAACAATGAACAACAACAAACAAAACAACCCCACCCTCCGTCATTCTTCTAGATAGGTCTTAATGGAGGAAACCATATATTCTTGAATATAATTTTTAAAGAGGATAAGAGGACCCCGATTAACACGACAAACCATTTTTGAGAATGTTAAATAATATAATTCTGCTATTTTCTTCATCTGACTGTAGAGAAAAACATGGGGAATAAAATAAAAAGGAAGTAAATTTTACTAAATAATTTCGTCGATAACTTTATAATGGAAATACAGACACCTATATCACATCTTCAGTGTGTATGCATAACTCAAAAATTATCATATCTCCTAAGGTTGATTATGCATTCAGAAGGCCGTCATCAGTCCGCTTTCAGGTTTCTTCTTATCTCCGCTACTATAGATCTGTTGAATTTAATCTTCCATCCCACTAGATCCATCAGAGCAGTTTACAAATGAATATAACACAATATGCAAATGAAAGAAAAATTGTGAATATAAAACAATGTACAAATAAAACGAACTATTTGTGCTTGGCCAGTTTGTTAAAAAGTGCCCGAATGCTGCATTGAGGCAGGGGTAATCATCGCATATTAAATATAAAATGTCTAAAAAATGGTCTCCATGCATTTTTTGTTAATGCAAGAGGTCGTCTTCGTATTAAAATCCATACTAATTAATTTTTTTTTTTCGAATCCATATTCAAATTTTCGGGGTTAGATGAGATCGAATGCATATAAAAATTTTTCATCTCAAAGAAGCGGATGATAAATTATGGGCTGCTGGAATTTAAGATTCCTACTGTTAAATGAAATTTGCTGTCTTCTCGACATTTTTAAGCTATAATCAATTGATTACAACGATTCTTGCTTTATATTAAGCCCCTACATAACACTGCTAAATCAAAAACATGCATTTTTCCAAATTTAAAATAATATTTTATAATTTTAATTATTTTATGAATTTATGTTTTAAAAATTATTGAATAGAAATACATAAATGTTCTGATGCCAATCGAAAAAGTAACAACGAAAACCCTATTTTTCCCAGTTTCAGACATTTCTGTTGATTAGTTCCGAATAAATGCAACGGAATTTTAAAGAGCTCAGAGCTGCTATTTTCACTATTTTAGAGAATTGTTGGAATTTAATAAAAGCCTCTGCCTATGAAATTGGATTTTTGATGTATTAATTTCATCCTTTAACCCTTTAAAGAGCCATTTTTTTTCTAGTCATATTATGTTAAAATATTTTTAGGCTTGAAATTAGAATAAGAAAAGGGATAAATTTAGCTTATTAGATAAATTTAATTTGATTAATTAATTAATTTGGTTAATTATTAATTAAGTAACAAATCAAGACACATCATTTTGTGTGAAATAAAGAACTAAAGCATCTAAGTTTCTGTCTTTCTAAAAAAATTTGTCAGAACTTATGTCAACTTACATAAATTCATACAAAGATTGATAAATTTGGTGGGAAGCATACTTCCCACGGCCCTAGAAAGGGTTAAAAACAATACATTAAAGCAAGATTTGTATGACGCATATTCGATAAGAACAAAATTGTTGAGCATGCCATCATCCGAGCATTCACAGCATTCGATTGATTTGCTCTTTTCAGATGATGTTGATACTCCACTATAATTATGAAGATTCTTCTATGAGGAATTTAATTCAGTTCATTCGATGACAAAGTTTTTAGTTTCACTGACAAAGCATTTCAAATATTGAGGATAATCATTATTAGTTAACAGTAAAAGTGAATTTTGGCATTTGAAATGATCAGTAAATTTGCATTTCAAAATATACAGGGTGTTTCAGTGAACCGTTTCAGAACTTCTAAGAGGGGTAGGGTACATCCTGACGAACCAAAATCATATACCCATAGGCAGTCAGAAATGCTTTCCTGACGTGGTAGATGGCGTTGTGCGAAAAGTCCGAGCTTTCGTGCAGGGAATCTTCATTTCGCACAAGAACGTCAAGTTAGTAGGATGGATGATTACACGATCGCAGAGTTAGCCGATATGCATTTGGCGTACGGGGCTGCAAATTGTAGTGGGCCAACCGCACAGCGTTTGTACGCGGAACGATATGCGACGAGGCATATTCCCAGTCATAATTTCTTTGCAAGACTGCACCAGAGGTTAGCTGAGACAGGTTCATTAGAAAGAGCTCACAGGGACAGGGTAAGAACAACACGGACTGCAGACGCCGAACAGAATGTGCTGCATCATGTACAGGGGAATCCAAGAACGAGTACACGAAGTGTAGCAAACGCAGTCGGGGTTTCCCATTGCAGCGTCTGGAGGATTCTCCGAGCAGAAGACAGGCATCCGTTTCACGTGCAGCGTGTCCAGACACAAAAACTGGAAGATTATGTACCTCGTATTGCTTTCGCACAGTGGTACCTGGGAAAATGTGCTACAAATCCCTTTTTTCCTGCTGAAGTGTTATTTTCCGATGAGGCATCCTTCAAAAGGAAAGGAATTTTCAACACGCATAACGACCATATCTGGGCGGTCAAGAACCCGCATGCAATACGACGTCGTGCAGCACAGAATCGATTTCGGTCAATGTATGGGCCGGTATTGTGGGAGATCACCTCATCGGACCTTACCTGTTACCGGGTCGTCTAACCGGACCTACGTACTTGCTCTTTCTGCAGCAAGTATTGCCACAACTTTTGAGAGATGAACAGATTTCTGCATCGAAGCAACAGACAATGTGGTTCCAACACGATGAAGCCCCTGCCCATTATAGCGGAGATGTTCGTAACTACCTGGATGTCACATTTGGTCAACGGTGGATCGGAAGTGGGGGTCCCGTGCGTTGGCCTGCTCGGTCACCCGACTTATCATGCCTTGATTTTTATTTTTGGGGTCATATGAAGTCGCTAGTGTATGATACCCCTGTTGACACTGCTGAGGAGCTCGTTGCAAGAATCGCAGTAGCTTCCGGAGAGATTCGATATATGCCTGGAGTATTCCAGAATGTTCGGATGTCCATGCGTCGGAGATGTGAGGCGTGCATTGTAGCCCGTGGAAGAAACTTCGAACACTTACTTTAATCCATGTACCTTTTGCTTCTTTTCATGTATTATTAAAACGATTTCTCATTTACGGTCTTTTTTCTTTATGGTGCTTCTGTGTACAAAACCGCTTCAGTAAAGCATTTCCGACCCCACATTGTTCTATGATTTCGAGTTGTCAGGATGTGCCCTACCCCTCTTAGAAGTTCTGAAACGGTTCACTGAAACACACTATATTAAACACTATTACATTTCAAAATACAAACAACTTGGCTTTTCTCTTCTTTTTTATAAGTACAATGAACAATTGGGCAATGAGTTGTTTAAGAAAATATAATTATATTTCGCTCTGGAAAAAGACTGATTTTCTAAGCAATTCAACAGAATAGCATGAGCTAATGAACTTGGAAAGCATTTTTAATGGACTAGTTAAATACTTCATCATAAATAAAAGAACTATGTTTGTTGCATTTGATAATACACTACACTCTCGAGTATTCGGCCTAATGTGGCGGAAGGGCTGGCCGGATAACAAAAAAGCCGGATAGGTCGGAGTTCTATGAATTCATTTCTTTGCACATCACCAAAAGACAAAGTTTTTATACCAAAACTCACTATAATAATACGTATTTTCTCTCTTCTTATTGAGTACTAAGCCCTCCATTTATCTCAATGTGAACAAAGCCATGGCCCGGTGAATTATAGATGCAGTTGCCGGTAACGTGTCGAGTTAAAATAGAAGGCTTTGTACTTGTAGTTTATATATGTTTATATATTGCACTGCACATTTCAAGAATTTATTACAGAAAAAGTAAGTTAAAGGATATAAACTGTTCATATTTTAACATAAATTCTGTAATGCTCAACTTAAATGCAGCCAACATAAACAAAACGTTAACATGAATTGTAGGCCTAATTCTTAAGAAAACTGGCTCAAACTGATTTTATTTTTCACTGATAAATGATTACACAGATATGAAAAGATAACCAAATTTACAGACTTCAATTCAAAATTTACAGACTTTAGATTTTAAAAAGTCCTTAATAGACGCCTTGCCTTCCTCATTTAATTTCGATAAAAGAAAACTAGGCCGGATACTCGGGAGTGTACTGTAATAGATTTTCTGCACGTATGATGCACGCACCCGTATACATATATGTATACAAGAGTCCTAAGAAAATGGGACAAGCATTTATTTCCTTACTATTACAATTAGACATATACTTGCAATTGCAAGTTTCATCATATAATGTACTGAAATGTATGAAAATACTTTAACTTCTATAGAGGGAGATGGTAAAAAATTACAAAACAACTGAATTTTTAGTTGCTTTCCGTAATGAAAAAGTGTCATTGAGTAAAATATTTTCCTTACATTTATCTATAAGGATACAAAGTTTCTTGATTCTGTTTGTAAAACGTTTGGAGATATCGTAAAACAAATTTATTGACGTAGACCGTTTTTCCATACCTCTGACTGATATTTGAACGAGGTTTTGATTGTAATTTTCAGAGATAATATACATAGCACCAAAGATTATTAAATGAGCAGAATAAGAAATTAAAATCGCATTTATTAACTTTCATTAAATTAAAAAGAATGGCCGGTTAATACTTTAATTAAAGAGCTTGAAAACTTGTTGAATATCTTAGACAACTACACAAACTTGTATTCCTTTTACAATACTTGCGCTTATATGATCGAGTTCACCATTGTGATTTAAAGATAGACTTTTGAAGCAGCTCGTTCCATTATTTAGCCACCCCCATCATGCATAATGCTTTGTTGAACACTTTGGTCCATGAGGTCTGCGCCTCACTCAAACCCTACCATCAGCTCTTACCAATTGAAATCATAATTCATCAGACCCAGCCACAGTTTTCCAGTTGTCTTGGGTTCAACCGAGCCCAAGATAGGCGTTGCGGGCGATGTCGTGTTGTTAGTAAAAACACTCGAATTGGTCTTCTGCGTTATAGCCATTGAAAGCCAAATTTCACCGCACTGTCTTAACGGACACGTCCATCGTACGTCCCACATTAGCTCCTGGGATTATTTTACACAGCCTCGCTTGTCTTTTAATACTGACAATTTTAGGCATTCGTCACTGGTCTCGGTCATTAAGCGAAGGCGGTCGGCCACTGCGTTGTCCAAAGTGGGAGGTTATGTCTGAAAATAGGTATTCTCGGCACACTCATGGCACTGCGAATCTCGGAATGCTGAATTCCCTAACGATTCCGAAATGGAAAGTCCTATGTGTCTAGATCGAATTACCATTCCGTTTTCAAAGTCTGTTAATTCCCGTCCTGCGGCCATACTCACGTCAGAATTTTTTTCATATGAATCACTTGAATATAAATGAAAACCCTGCCAATGCACTCCTCATTTATACATTTTGTACACTATACTACAGCTATCCGTATATTTACATATTACTATCTCATACTTTTGTCACCTCAGTTGATTCTACTTTGGAGGGTGGAAATGAGCACTCCAGAGAGATTTTTTTAAAAAAAATAATTATGATTATAATTAATTAAAAGTGAAATTAAAGGTTGGGACTTTTCCAGCAATAACTTAAAAAAATATTACAGCACAAAAATTATTACGACATCATCTCAAAAAAAAAAATATTTTTACGAGTTTTTTTTTCTTATAATTTTTCCTATTTTTACAATATTGCAAAAAATATTTTAAGCGCATTTTAATACGATATATTTCATAGTTGAAGTGAAACTCATATTGTTTTCATTATTGCTGTTAACATTTAATCTCGAATTTCCTGCACTGTGAAATTATGAAATTACATTTTATTTTTCTTATAATGAGTAGATTTGTATTTAAAGTATGCTTTTGAATACTTTTTAAAATTAGTTGTTCTTACAATTAAGGTTTAACTTCACAAGTAAACAATGATGATTTTTAGTAAAGTCTGCCAATTTTTTAAGCGCTGACATTCTTTAATGCACTATAATTAGATGTATGACAATAAAACCCTTCTTATCGATTTAAAATTACTGTCTTAATCGTTTATCTTTATTCATTCATTTAAATTAATTAATTTTTAATTTTTGCAAAAGATTTGTAGATGAAAGCTTTATATGTATTGAGATAAGAAGCTTTTTGTGGATCTACATAATTGTAATAAACACACTCTTGAATCCTTACTTAATTTTTCAATTTAATTCTAACTTTCAACTGAAGTGAAAATGTACACTTTTTTTAAGTAGATGAATCATAAGATTTATAAAAAGAAATTTTTCATTGTCGTTATTTAATTGTAATTGCATAGTGCAGGAAAGATTCTTTTTCCTTTTAAAGCCTAGCAAATTTGTGACGTGCTGCCATCTGATGCACTTATCCATGATTTACATGAATGAAATGAAATCCATGATGCACTTATTTATTCTACTGGATAATTTGGAATTTTCCAGCAAATCATGGGAAAACTTCTAATAACTTAACTTCATTCATGTAAGACGCGTCATTAATTTAATAAAATACATTCGTCGAGATTCATGAATTAAAACCTGTGATGAATTCTGTTGTAAATCTATTTTACTTTCTCGTACTACTATATATCTAAAATTAAGTTTTAAAAAAATTTACCTAGCGTGGTCTTCTAGGTATTACTAATAAGCTAATTTGTTAAATATTAAATAATACTGAAGTCGTCCCCCATGATAAAATTTGATATTGCCATCGGTAAACATTTAAACTGATAGTTAAAAATAAAAAGAGCATTGAATAAAAAACACAACATCTCACATTAAAGGACTACTTTTAGACGTTCTTTTTGGGATTGTTGTTGATGGTTACTGATACAGTCATTTTGTTCTTCATTTCATAAGTGATTATAGTAAGTGAGAAATGTCCAGTACTTTCCTTTTTTAAATGCTATTTTGTTATTTAGAAAGCTATAATTTTTTTCTTCCATTCTTTGTAGCTTTGAATGCTAAGTTCTTTCAAGAAATTTAAAGTAACTTTTTGTATCTATTTGAAATCCGAACAAAACTCACGTTTCTACTATTCACTTTTTTTATTGTCGTTTATTTAAAAAGTGTTTATACAATTTTAAACTATTTTAGAATTCAAATAATTGTATTTCCTTGTAACTTTATTTGATATGTGCTAAGCTTTATCTACTTTTTTAGAAGAAACGCTTTTCGACTTTTATTTATTAATATTCAGACTGCCAATCTTATTTTGAAGGAATTCAGCTATCTCAAATTATCTTGTGGTTGATACTCAACGTGTTAAAAATAACAAAATTTTAAATTTATGACTTATAGATTTAGCTTAAGAATTTGTTGACATTTTAACAACAGATATATGCATATCATTTCATTTTTATATTCCAGGGAAAAATGAAATAAATATAAGAAATGTATGCTTTGCAGAATGAAATTGTAATGACTTATTTCTACTTTTTTAAGTGTCAAATGTTCGCCATTTATCTCAAGAATTTAACTTTTACACAGTTAAAAAAAAGATAAACGTGTGAATAAATAACTAAAAAGTATTTTCAATTTTGTGCTTTTTATGTGTTAAAACGAACACAATTATGTATATTTTTAGACTAGCATCTATTTCATATGTAATGCAAACAAATGAGGTGTTAATAGAAATGTTTCGATCCTTTTCTCAAAGCGTTTGTTTAACTTTTTTTATGTTTGTAAAGTCAGAAGTCTGTAAAATCGGCCTTTCATTCATTTCTTCATGTG
>JAPMOR010117133.1:316518-342326 GCA_026543865.1 Argiope aurantia
AAAGTCAGAAGTCTGTAAAATCGGCCTTTCATTCATTTCTTCATGTGCTAGAGTTATGAAATTTTGTATATTGTATAGTGCTTCTGGCAATATAATATTTTAATATTTATGGAAATAATAGCACTAATAAAAATACTACCGGGTGGGCAAAAAGTTCGTAAAAAATTTAAAAATTCATAAAACCCGTAAAAGTAAGCAAAATAAAAAATGATTTGCAGATTTAGCATTGATAAGTAAAAGGATTTTTTAAAGTAATAATAATAATAATAATAAAACAGCCGATAGGAGGCGCTGGTATGAACGACTTAGTTGGAAATGTGCAAATGAGACATGCGAGTATAAATACTTACGCTCATGATCTAGAATGAGTTCTCCGTTGCATGCTATGTAAGTAAACAAGGATGCTACGTGGAAAAGATAAAGCTTTGTTGGTGAAGTTGTTTTACCTGAACCAGGAATTAGCGACTGTTGCTACTTCAGAAAAATGTGAAGAATGGGAAAGGAACTTTAACAGTGGCAGGCCTCATAAAGCTTGTTCAGCGATGTTTGGGAACTGGCTAGCTGTAAGGTCCAGACGACCAAGTCTAATGCAGACACGTTCGGAGCGCGTTGCAGCCGAAATGGAAACATTAGCTTCCGAAACAACAGCAGGAACCAGCAGTGCACGAGAAGCTGATAGACGCTTGGGCTTACCATCATTCTCGATATGCAACATTCTTTATGGAGTTCATAATTAGTATCCATACAAATTACAGTCTTGCCATGGACTTTTAGCGTAGGATACTGTAGAGAGAGAAACATTTGCGAGGTGGGCTCTCTCCAAAATTGAACAAGATCCCTTCTGGATCTTTAACATCTTGTGGATAGATGAAGCTCATTTTCTCTCCATATCGACGTTAGTACACATAACTATCGCATCTGGCCAAAAGTCAAATCCACGAGTGTAAGCTCAGAAACCACTCATTCCCCCAAAGTCACAATGTTGTGTGGGTTCACAGGTTCCTTCATCATAGGACCCTTCTTCTTTGAAACACAGTGTCCGGTAAATGGGTGGAAAAAGGTGACAGTAAATACTCAGCATTATTCAACGCTTCTGCGCTAAAAGGCTGTTCCACGTTTGCGTGAAAAAGATGTACTTTCTACTGTTACGTTTATGTAAGACGGAGCAACAAGTCACACTGCTATTCCAGTCAAGGAATTCCTGATAAAGGCGTTCGGGGAAGAGAGAATCATTAGTAGACATTGCAAGTTTCAATGGCCTCCTCGGTCACCAGATATGACACCAGCAGACTTTTGGTTATGGGGAAATTTAAAATCCCGGGTGTATCGATTTCGTTCATCCAATCTGTCGGAATTGAAAGATTCAATCCGCCGAGAGATGTCATGTATACAGCGGGACATGCTGCACTCTGCCGTTGGTGGATTTGTGACACGTCTGCAATGGGTAATCACTTGTGGTGGTAGACATGTTGAACACATATTGCAATAATAAATGATTTGATAACATTATTTTTTTATTTGCGTGTCTATTCTTTCCCTTATTTGCGAAACGCCGCCTATCGGTTGTTTTTTCAATTTTTTTTTCTTACCTAAAAAAATTCATTGACTTATCGATGCTAAATCTGCAAACCGTTTTTTTATTTTGCTTCATTTTACGGGTTTTACGAATTTTTAAAGTTTTTAGGGACTTTTTGCCATTGGTATTATTATTATTAATAATTAAGGATTAAATTAGCTCGGATTCCAACCTCATTACCACACAATATGTCTAATAATTTTGTTACGATGTCTTCACGATATTTCAAAACCTTTAGAATATCAAAAAACTGCGTGGAGAATGTACAACGTGGTTCATTAAAAGAGTAATTCATTCGAGTTCATTTAAAACTTTGGGATTTCAAAGAAATGGATAATGATTTATGAGCAGTTGAAAATTAATGCTTCTAATGTTTAATGAGGGTTTCTGTTTTTCCGACTTATCTCAAGACATAATAGATTGATCGCAATTATTTTTTTTTAAATTTAACTGCTGCATAACATAAATAAAATAATGCGTTTTAAATTTAAAATAATATTTTATTAAGTTTACACATTATTAAATTTATATTCTAAAAATTACTGAATGGAAGCAAATCAAAATTATGATACTACTAACAAAACAATAGCTGAAACACTGCTGTGCAAAATTTCAGCCCTCTCGGGCCAATAGCTTCAAAGATATACAGATAATCTAGAATGATTTCAGAATACCACCAATTTCAATCTTTTCGGAGAGCCGCTGCAATTTAACAGATGTTTAAGCTGTGAAGAAAATATTTCTCAAAATTAAACAGATAAGAAAGCAGATATTTGAACATTACTTTAGAGAAATATGCAGCAGGTATCGATATAACATTTTTTCTTTTCAAAATAATTGCACGAAATTATAATAAAAAAAAATCATAGATGGATTTAACAATCTATTCAGTAAATGGATTCAATTTTGCTTGCATTTGAACGATGCTATTTTTATGCATAACGAACTGGTTGGTCTTTCAGAATGTCTTGGAAAGATTTTGATCTACAAAATAACTAGTATACATAGTTATCCAGTGCCGCCTGTAACGCTGGTCGGAGCTTAAAAATAATACCGCCGATGAGAAAATATAATTTTTGTGTTTTTGCAACTAGCTGAATAAAGCTGAGCACGAAAGAAACTAGTTATGGGACAGTAAACTGTACATTTTATTTACATTTTTTTAATGCTGGATTATAGCAAAGATCATTTAGCTGATGTCAACAATTTTTATTATGTTGATTCATATCACGGATCAGTTGGAAGTTATTTCTACTATTTCTTTAGCATTTTAAAAAAAATTGTACTTGATAATTCATTTTTTTTTGTTAGCAAATCAGTTTGCTTCGGTCTATGTTCAATGATTAGTTTTGATTTGAATCTTCGTGTACATTATAGATAGAGACGATCCCATTGAAAAGAAACAAAATTTTTACTATTATATATTTACATCTAAAGTGCATAACAAATAATATTTATTTATTTATTATTTTTTAAGTACTCTATCAATGTGCATATTATTTACTACTGCAACTTTTGTTAATTAATCTGTGACAATCATATCTAAGATATTGTTAACAGGTTAGCAGCTCATCTAGAAGAGAACATTTTCAAGTAATAATAATTAATAATTTTTGAAAATTTGGAATTGGAAATGTTTAAAAAAATATTTTTTTCTGTTCTCAGCTCTTCACTTTAAAACCATGCAATCCCGAAAAAAAAATGTTGTTGTGTGTTCTATTACTCCTTAAAGTATGCCCTATGAATTCTGAAATATTCTGTATGGTTGCTCATACCTAGAAATTTATTAAAAATTATTAAACTTTGAAATTTCTTTCAAAATTTTTGTTACAGTGGCAAAATTACTTGTTACGAACCACGCCTTTGGCATGCTTGTGTAAGCAGAAGAGATTCAATCCATTGTGCCTCACTAGGACCACATCGGTGGAGCGTGAACGAACAAGTGATTTAGTTGTGTTAATGCTTCGAGCAGAGAGGCGAAAAATATGCATATATACAGAATCTTTTCACCAAATTGTTCCTCAACTAATGGGACATCCCGTATTTTGATTAAAAAGGCCTCCTTAATTTTTTCACCGTCGCTGCTCTGGTGTCGAAAAAAATGCTCGCGACATCATTTTAATCCTTTATTTATCTAATCATATTATCACCAATTTTTCAATTTAATTTTTTGCATCATCAGATAAATTTTAGTGCAAAATAAACCCAGAAAAAAACCCCCTATGTTTAACTAATTAAAATATCTAGATTAGTAAGTAAAGATTTTTAATTTTTGCCTTTAGAGTATATCTACTACTTGCTGTCGGAGCTACTGTCTTTGTTCTTGTTTTGAATACCGTCAGAAAAAATAGTCTCATTTCGAAGATATTAGTGCTGATTCAAAAGGTACTTTAGTGTACCATCAGTAAATAAAGGGTTAAAGTGAAATAGATTTTTCACAACTACAAATGCATATATGAAGTATTAGATGATAAAAAAAAAAGAATTTTATTTAAAAATGTTATTTTTAAAGCTATAATCAAATGTCTTAATCAAAGTTTTTAATTATATTTGAGGCTCATTTTCTACATTTTCTACAAATTAAAGAACGATCTGTATTTCGATAAAGAAGGGCTTCTTAAACATCTCCTTTAGTCGAAACAAATTTCTCAATGTCATCTTGTAGTGAAAATTTTATTCGCTATCTCAAATATACTAATGTCTAAACCCATACTTGAATGTAAAAGCCACGTTGATAAAACATGCATGCACCATTATCTTATCATCTAAATGGTGATAAGATAAGGAATTTTATTTAAAATTGCCATTTCTTAAGCTTAAATTAAGATTGAAATAATTTTTGAGAATCATTTTTTAGATGTTTCTAACTTACAGTACATCGTACATTTCTTTAAAAAAGGACTTAATAATTTTTTTTTCCGCAACTCGTGATCTCCTAACTCAAAAACATTTTTTTCGCAACCACAAATGTGTATTTATTTAAGAAAGTAAAATGCACATATGTCATATTAATTGGTGGTAAATAGACCAATTTTATTTAAAATGGTAATTAATTAAATTTAATTAATTTGAATTAAAATATTAAAATCATCTAAAGCTTTACTCAGATGTTTAATCAAGATGATTAACCATTTGAATAATTAAAATTTGAATATTTAAATTAATTTAATTTAAATTCTTGGTTTAAATTTGAATAATTTAAAATTATTTTTAAAGATAATTCTCTATATACTCATCAACTTACGGGACGTTCTGTTGTTTTCTATTCTTCCCATTTGTGACCTCTTTGTCAAATAGAAAAAAAAATAATAATAAATAAATAAAAAATAAAAAAAAATGATGCTATTTCGTGGTGAAAAATTTATTATCTCTCTTAATTGTACATTTATTTTGGAAAGAAAAACATGAACAATTAATTGAATGAAAAGAGTTCAATTTCGTTGAAAATTTGTTTTTAAGTATACTGTTGTTGTCATCAAATATCTCGATCAAAATGGCTCCAAATTATTTTTGATGGAATTATTTAAGAATATTGAAGCACGGATTGATAAAATTTTCTATATTCTAAAATTATTGTACGTCAGCACGTTTTTAATGGAGACTTATAGTTTTTGAAGCTTGTTATTACATAATTGTTAATCAAGCCAAAATAAATAATTTTGTTAAATTCTATAAAGTTGTATTCATTAACAGAACAGTAAAATGGTGACTCATTCGAAAGTTTTCATTTCAAATATTTTTTGATCCTTTGAATTTCCTATTAACATAATGTTAAGATATTGTCTAAGAATTCGAAGTTATCTTGGTTAATTCAAATAAAAGATTAAGAATTCAAAAATAAGATTAAGAAGGCATTACTGCTTTGTTTATAGTTAAATATTTTCATACCTCGTGTCTTTAGTGATCGTTTTTTTTAAGGTTCCTTATTCGCTTGAGACCGTGAATGGTGTACGGCGTATTCAATAATAATAGTAACAATAATAATAAAACACTTTTTTGTTTATTGAAAAATAATTTGAGCACATACAGATGTAAATTGCATTTTTTATTTCGAAATTTTATTGTACAGTTGTAATTGTAATAATGTTTATATATTACAATTACTCCCTTTTTACATTCTCACGTAATAAAAACCTAATACACTCGATGGCAAATTTTTAACAAATTTCCACGGATCAAACCTTCCTGTGTTCTAGAAAAATTGTTTTCTTTGGGGAGTATGTCTCCCTGTCTGTGAATACAAAAATTCAAAAACGTCTTGAGCTAGACGGATGAATTTTGGTAATTGGTCTTTACCACAAATTTGTAGATTTCAGTCAAATTTTGAATGAAATCATTCTCAGGAGATACATGTCTATGTCTGTCTAAATGCAAGTGGACACTATAAATGCAAAATGAAAGAGTTAGATAGATGAAATTTGGCATACAGTTTTAACATGTAAAGTGTGGATTCGTACCATAATTTTGAAACAAAATTCGTCAACAAACTGACCGTCTAACTGTCTTTACATTCACGTACATGTAAAAGCGATAGATCAATCAATTGAAGTGGTCTTCTCAAACTTCTCTCGCATACTACCTATGAAAAAGGTGTTGTCGTGGATTTTGAGTAAGGCCATGAGTGACTTGCATGGCACTGCCGAACGAGGGTTAAGAAATATAGATCTAAAGCGAGAATTTATCTTTTTTTCTGAATGCAACGAGCGATTTTTCACTATTAGTCACTGGCATGTGGTTAATATAGAGGTACCCGATGATCAAAAATATATTTTGAACACCTTTTTTTCAACTGATTGACACGAAAATTTGATACAGAATTGTAATTGCAAGGTCACATACCAAATTTTATTTATTTAACTCATTGCATTGCTATTATGTTTACATGCATGTGAAAATACAGATTGACAGATGGTCAGAACTTTAATAGATTTGATTTAAAATTTGTTAAGAATCTATAATTTAAATGATAAAACTGTGAACCAAATTTTCAATTTTATTTACCTAAATTATTAATTTATGTATTATCACATTTACATTTATATTTATTTATTATTTACATTACATTTATGTATTTCACATTTACATTATGTATTATCACATTTACATTCAAAAGTACAAGCAGACAGACAGTAAACTCCTCAACAATTTGTACAAAAGTTGATGTGGATCTACATTTTAGTTGCTAAATCTGTGCACCTAATTTTATCTCTCTAGCTCTTTACGTTTTGTAGTTATTCGCTTGCACTCAGACAGCCAGACAGACAGGCTTTGGCTGAGTGGATTTCGCCCAAAATTTCACAAACAGGTAGACATATTGACATCATTCCAAATATGTATTTTTTTCAAACCCAGAGAGGAAATTCAAACGCGGAAATTCATCACAAATCTGATATGAATTTTTTGATGATTTGATGATGATTTTGATGATTGATGATGAGATGATTTTTTTTATACTTCTTATATTAGAAAGTAGAAACGCAACGACGAAATTAAATTTATGAATTTGAAACAAGAATGAAATTTTTTATATGGTTTTGTTGTTGTTTATCTTAAATACATTATTTTGAAAATATATTACGCAATAAGTCACTGAAAAAAGAAATTCAAAAATGTTTCAATGGAATGAAAGATTCTCCGATAGAAATCTGTTGGGAACTACTTTTCCTTTTCCTTTTTTTTTTTTTTTTTTTTTTTTTTTTAATTTGAAAAGGCGACGGTCCGAATGGAATATACAGGGTTAGAAAAAATAAGTTACCTGTTTCAAAGGGCTCTAAAATGAGTTTTATTGATCCAAATGAGATAAAATTTTGAACCACAGATTATTGAGATGACGCGCTTTACATTTATTAAAAAAAAAGTGCAAAAATTCATTAGTAGGTAGCGTTGTAATACACATAAAGCCATTTAATATGGTTTATAATTATTAAATAAAGTAAAATTAAAATTGCTCAATATGTCCTCCTTCATTTTCAACAATGTACTCTAATCGGATAACCATATTTTCTATAGATGACCGGAGTGAGTCTGCCGGAATATTAAGAATATGGCACCGAATGTTGTCCTTCGGATCTGGTAGAGATTAGGGCCTTTGACGGTAGACATTGTCCTTCAAATAACCCTACAACCAAAAGTCGCAAGGTGTAATGTCAGGCGAGCGAGGAGGCAATGCTGTTGAGAAATGACGACTAATAACTCGTGCTTCTGTGAAATGCTGTATTAACAATCTCTTTACACGACGATAAATATGAGGTGGTGCGCCATCCTGCATGAAAATAATGTTTTGAAGGCATTCACGCTGTAGAAGAGTTGGAATTACAAAATCCCTCAGAATATCATGGTACCGTTATTCTGTGACGGAACAGGTTTGAATTAAATTTGAAGTTACTTCTTCAGAGAAATATGATCCATTGATAAAGGAGCTGTAAAACCACATCATACTGTCACTTTTTCAAGATGCAAAGGTTGTTCCTGGATAAGGTGAGGGTTTTCCTATGTCCAAATTCGACAGTTGTGGGTGTTAACTTGCCAATTAAAGCAAAAGTGGGCCTGATCACTCCACAAAATGTTCCATGACCAAGTTGTGTCAATCACCATTTGAGCAAGGAATTGAAGTGCAAAAGTTTTACGGACCTCTAAGTCCCCGTCATAGTGCAACAGGTGCATAAACTTGATTTTGTATGGGTAAAAATGCAAAATCAGCCGTACGATTTTTCGAACAGTTGAATACGGCATATCCAGAACACGGGAAACAACTGGCAAACTCACACTATTATGCGGCGACTGATGGCTTCAACGAGCGTGGTCGCAACATTTTCGACGCTGGAAGACGGGATTTTTTTTCGTCCTCTACCTTTAAGAATGCCAAGTTGCCCAGTTTTTTCAAATTTCTGCATCATCTTGCGTAGAGCACCTGGAGACATTGGACCTGTTCGCATCTGCTTCATACTACGAAATTCCTTTGCATCTGCAATGGAGTTTTGTTGGTTCTGGTAGAACAATTTCACCAGTAGCTCACTAATGCTCGTGCAGAATCCACCTTCTCTTTATTCAAAGAAAAATGGTAATAGACAAGCGCTGTAACGCAAATGATGTTTCACATTTTCAATATAAACAAATCAATGCCATTTGTGTTACAGTATATCTATTAGTGAATTTTTGCACTAATTTTTTTAAATAATAAATGCAAAGCGCATCATCTGAATAATCTGTAGTTCAAATTTCATCTTATTTGGAGCAATAGAACGTATTTTAGAGCCTTCTGAAGTGGGTAACTTACTTCTTGCTAACCCTGTACATCACCTTTACGTTGTTGCTTCCGGAATTCATAGAAAGCTCTACAAATTATATAAAAACCTTTCTAAAAATTTCTTATAGAGTAAAAAAAAAATCTTTTAATACATTTTTTCACAATTAAGAACTGAAAGTAACCAGTGGAAATATTCACCATTTGGTTTCTCATATACTAATAAATACTTTGCATTTTCGTAGTTTGTGTTGTAGCATATTGAAGAGAGGTGGGTATGTAGTTCAACGTCTTTCTTTTAACCAGATTCTATACATATCTACATTTTGTAGTTGAGAACCCCATACATATTGTCTACTACTTTTTTTATCGAGTTATCGAATTCATATAAGAACGAATAAACAGATAGAAAGTTGCTTCTTTAGCACATTTGAACCAAAAATTTCATACGGATCTACATATTTTTAGTCTGTGTATTTTCTGTAGGCGGTTCAAGGTCACATTTTCTACCGCGTTACTGATACCAGACAACCAATAACGAGGTAGAAAATGTGATCTTGAACCGTCTACAGAAATACACAGACTATAATGGTAGAATGCATATGCCAAATTTCATTTATTTAGTTTTCTATGTTTTTACGTTAATGAACACGGGCGAGCAGATAAACAGTTTTACCTGTTGATGGATTTCGTGAAAACTTCAATATAATTTAATTTTGGTGCCAAGACAATATATAAAATTTCAACCATTTGCTATGTCGCTTTTTTTTAATTCGTATAGAAGAGAAAATATTGTAATTGTCAAAAATTTTAACTTCAATATTTTGACGATTCTCCCAGTTGCAGGTCTATCTGAATCAGAAAAACATATTTTTAAAATTATGCCTTTTTGTCTCCCATTCTGTGTGTCAGCCTGTGAGCACGTTATAATTCAAAATCGCTTTTAGCTTGATCTTCACACCATATTTCTCTCTAATTTAGAACGAAAAAAATTCAAGGAAAGTTTGCCTGTCTGTCGGAGAGTAAGTGACCAGAGTTTTTACCGATTATTACAAAAATCAAAGAGCTAGATGGATAAAATTCGTACGCAGTTTAAACATCTAAAATGTAGATGCATGCAAATTATGAATTAAACCTCTTACTGTGTCTATCGTTACACAGAAACTCGAGAATTTAAGTAAATGAACTTTGGTTCTCGGTTTTATTTAGTTGATTTCATTTTGATTTCATTTTCATTACAGGTTCTTTTTTAAAGTTTAAATTCTTATCAAATTTTGAATCAAATCTATTAAGGGTTTGGCCGTCTGCTAGTTTATATTTCAGAATGATATAAACACAATAACTCTATGCGGTATTGTAACTGAAGCTGCTGTTCCATTTCAATTTTTTTAATCGGCACAGAAAGCATATTTTCTTCACTAAACCACAAAGTACAGAGCATTCTTATGTGAGATTGTGAAAATAAAAATCTGAGCATACACAATCTGACCCACAATTTTATGCTGGAGTGAAAAGGATAACTTCATTTTTAGGGAGTATTCGAAACAGTTTAGAGGAGACCACTCCTGCTGGTTTACCAACATTTCACAGATTTAACTTATTATTTTTTACTTTATAAAATAACTTACTGCTTATTTAAGAAATTTTTTAAATACTAAAAAAACTGTCGTGTCATTTTAAATTTAAAATCTGAAAGTCATCTTTAGCGTCATTTTTAGAATTTCAATTTTTAAATCACAATTTGGTGTGCGATCTTGTAACTGAAATTGAGGTTCCATTTCAAATTTTTATTTTAATCGGCAAAAAAGTACTGTTCTTCACTGTAAAGTTCTTCACTGTACCAAAAAGTGAAAAACGCTGACATGTGTGACTCTGAAAATAAAAATCTGAGCACGCATAATCTGATTCACAATTTTAAGCGGGGGATTCAGCAATTAAAGGGGGATAAAAGTTTCGAGGAAAACACTTCTGCTTGATTACCAAAATTATTACAGTTTTGACTTATTATTTTTTACTTTATTAAAATTAATTACTGCTTATTTACCAGAATTTCCAAATATTAAAAGAATCTGCACTTTCACTTTCAGTTTGAAACTTGGATGTCATCTTTTATCCCATTTTTATAGTTTAAATTTTTGGATAAATCGAAATCTTATTGCAGTTCTTTCATATTCAAATTAGGCAAATTTTGTTCTATTACAAAAAAAAAAGCAGTATATTTATTAACCGTTAATATGATACTCATTTTTTTTTAATTTTTCGAAACAGTACCTTCCATAATCTTTTAATGTCTTTTAAACGATATTTGTTCGATATAAAGCGAGCATACCATTCTCTGTTTGGGATTTTCACATCATAATCCGTTTTATTCCTATGTTTTGTTCAAACTGAAATTAAACGAAAAAGGCATTTTGGAATAACTAAATGGGATGAAATATTTCATTTTTGAAGATATATTTTATCGGATTTCTTTTTCTCTTCCACTAAAATATAATTGCATTTTTAGTTTAAATAAACACCGGTGTTGAATTACCTTTTCCTTAGGATTTCTTTCTTACCATTTTCTTAGGAACTCTCACAATCTCTATTTATTTGAAATATCTTATATATTGTTATTCCTTTAAGATGGATGCAAAGTGAATTTAATTCCTTTTCTTTGAAACCGAGATGTTTACGAGACGGTTTCCGTTTGAATGCTTCTTTTATTTAAAATTATTTTAGATTTAAATTTCATTCTTGAGATGAATTTCTTTTGGTGGTATTTTTCATCGGAAGACTCGGATTATAACTAATGGAATTCAAAAAGAATTCATGTTTACACAAAGGCAATGCATTTTGTGCAATTTTTATTCCTTTCTAAAGTTTTTTTTTCGAACAACATTTGTAAATAAATATCTGTGAATAAGAGTAGTATTTACGCGTGCTCTAATGTAAAGAAGTTCTAAAAATCAATATAAAATATTTCACAAGAAAACATCCTAATGTACAAGTTGTTTATTTAAATCGTGGTTCAATATTTAATTTATAAACGATTAGAGATAAGCATATACTCTTTGTTAATCAAATGTTCTAAATAAGGCAAAGAATTATATTTTTGTTTGAGTCAATAACTATTCAGAAAAAAAACATTTATAAGGTCAATTTTTTTATTGTTTCTCGCCCAGATTAATAAGAAATAGTTAACTGATCTTGACTTATTGACGTTGAAGTTCTTTACTTTAGTGATTAAATATGACCTAGTTGTAAAACTTAAATATTATTATTTTAGAGAGTTTCAACTTCCATCTTGAACAGATCGTCGTGGAAAAGGTGACCGTTGATTGGCTGAAAATAATGAAATTCAATTATATTGGTTATTTCGATTACAGAAGAGTGGAATATTTTTATTTAAAATGTTAAAGCGCCAAAAATATTTTTAAAAATATGATTAATAGATCGATTGAGTGTATAAAATTAAGATTTTTAAAAATCTTTCAGCTGCACTTTTATTGACCCAATTATCATAATTCTATAGTTCTTCCACCATTTAGAGCATTTTTCTAAATTGAAGTAAATACTTTCTCTAAAGTTTAGAAATTATCTATTGAGTCATAATTATAGCTAAAATCAGAATAAATGCAATTAAACGCCTCTTTTTACTATCGGCTAAAATTTTATATTCACTAAATAATTTTCTTCTTTTACTTTTTTAAATCTTTGCTTAGCTTCCTAGAGCATTTTGAATGTATTCTCAATGCAACAACACAGCTCTTCAAAGAGATTTTTAACAAGGTCTCATATTTTTCAAGAAATGGACAAGCGTTGAAAAGTTTTAAACCTATGCTTTAGAGCAGATAGTTTATTTCTGAACATCTACTTCATAAAGAAATCACCCAGTTAGAGTTGCAGAGTAGGTCAATGTTTTTAAAAACGAGTCCAGCACCAAGATTTGTAATTTTCTCATAATTTAGCAGTGCAGTAAAAATTAAGAACGAAGTTATACATTTTATATAATAATATAATAATAAAAGTTATTTTATTTAAAAAAGGAGCGGATTTATTTTTAACAATTTTTATTCCTTATGATATTATAGAAATAGTCCAACTTTTATCTATTGTCAAGATTTATTTGTGAAAGCCATGAGGAACGCAGTTCAGTGTCTTGACTAAGAAGGCAGGAAGAAGAGAGCGAGAGAAAACCTTTTGGAATTATATAGTTTGAGACAGAAATATATATATACGCGCACACACATAGATGCAATAACTCAAAAACGCAATGACTCAGATGAATGAAATTTGGTTGGTGATACTTTTATTTAAATTCTAATTTTATATCAAAATTTTGTTTCTAACTTGCAACGAAATGTATACTTGTTTTTTATTCCATTATACTACGAAGCACAAAGCACTCAAGTGTGAGATTCTGTAAATAAAAATCTGAGCAATCTTGCTAATTGTTTCAGTCAAGGTCCACAATTTTTATACAGCTGAAGAAGAGATTAATTATAGCTGAGTGTATGAGAAAATTTCGAGGAGACCACTTCCACTTTCATCCTTCGTTGCCTGCTGTGCCAACTAATTTTGTAGTAAAGAAAAGTTTTTTCCCCCTTTCGCAGACGAATCAGGTTGGCATTCTTTGAGGAATAAATAATATATTGAAAATTATGCTTTTCTTCCCTCCATTATATCTAAAAAAAGGATAATAAAATTATTTGGCAGATCTAATTATTTTTAATTTGTATAGAATCATTCTGGCTCATCTTTAGTATAATTAAGATTAGAATATCTGTAGAGGCGGAAATTTGAGAGGGTAAAATTGGAGAATGAAATGAAAAGTATAGACATGATTGGATTATCAAATAGACTCATCAGGTAATTGCATAGAGACCTTGTAATGCTGGTGGTGTTTTCAGGCTGTTTAATTTTCTGCCTTCAATAGATTTATTATTGGCATTTACTTGGACACATTCAAATTGAACAAATATTATTTAAATTTTAACATTAATTTAGGGTTTAAGAACATTATACTTAGGGTTTTGTTTTCATGTTTTTAAAGTCGCTTGCAGATGATGGCTTTTCATAGTTGGTGGACTGAATCTTAAAAAATAGCCTTGGTAAACTTTGCATTCAACTATTTAGAAAGCCTTAACACTAGGTTTACCATGAGTTGGCATGTACCTATTTCTACCAAAGGGGCCATTTGGACCCTTTCGGTATTTAATTAGAAAAAGATATAAATTGACTTATCTATTATGAAGTTAAATTAGAAAACAGATATTTTCAATATATTTGTTAAGGTGTGGTGTGATTTAAAGGTAATTCCTCTGTGTCTATTTACTAAAAAAAGTGTTCATTTTCTAATCTAGAACATAGACTAGATCATCTATTTTTAATCTAGAACTTCAAGACCATCTATTTTTCTACCAAAATATTGACTTGCACGTCTTCTTACTAACAACCTATAATAGTTTCTATTTGACTGACTTTCGCCTTCGTCTTCTTGCTTCTTACATACGCACATTTTATTAACACATACTTATTTCTATATTTATACCTATATCTATGTGCGTCCCTATCAAACCGTTACATATTTAAATATAAATGTATGCATTCTCAATAATATTTATTCGTATGATCAAAATGACCACTTCGGTAAAAGTAGGTATACTATATACAGGTGTTTATCAAAATAATGAAAACACCTTAGATTTATAAAGAATCCTTTATTAATATGGTGTAGGCCCGCCTTTGGCATGAATTACAGCTTTGATTCGCCTAGGAATCGATTTATACAAGTGTTGAATAGCGTTTAAATGAATATTGTACCATTCTTCCTGGAGATATTGTGAAAGTTTTGGGAAAGATGCCGTTGGAGGATATCCATTACGTATGGAACACTCTAAAATAGACCATAATGATTCAATTATATTGAGATAGAGTGACTGTGCGGGCCAAGGCAGAAGTTGAACTTCATCCTCGTGTTCATTAAACCATGATTGGACAAGTATCGCTGCATGGATAAGTGCATTATCATCCTGGCAAATTCTGTTTCTTGCATGAAACAAAGTTTGCATCATAGGATAGACCTGGTCAGCTAAAATTTCTCAATACTTCTCCCCAGTGATCCTTCTTTTCACGGTTACGATTGGTCTAGCAGAAAACCATGACATGGCTGCCCATATTATGACAGATCCACCTCCATGCTTGATAGTTGGAAGGAGACAATACCGATCATATGCTTGTACGAATGTCCTCCAAACGTGTATCCGTCCTGTTGTAAGGAAAAATGTGAAACGCAATTCGTCAGACCATATTACTTTCTTCCACTTATCAATCGACCAAGTTTTGTCAGTGTGACACTACTGTAGACGACGGTTACCATTAACATCTGTGATAAGTGGTTTGGGAATTGCTGCTCTGCCATTAATATTCTGTTTATGAAGGTGCCTTCTAACTGTAATTATTGATGATGGAGAATCCAGATGGGGATTGAGTTCTGCGGTTACTTTTGCTAAAGTTGCTCGCTTTGTAGACATTACAATCCTCTTCAATACCCGTCGGTCTCTTTCACTCAGCTTCTCTTTCAGCCCACTATTTTGCTTTGCCGAGCTTGTCTTGCTACGCTGTGTGTATGCTGTCATGACTTTAGACACTGTACCTCTAGAAAGGCCTAAAAGTTGGGATGTTTCGGTCACACTTGTTCCAGCTAGATGGGCTCGTACAACTTGGCCTCTTTGACCGACATTTTATGCTTTTGCAAAAAATCCAAGAATTACAGAACTTTAATAAGTCTAACATATACTACCAGAATATATTCATTTCTATTTATAAAAAGTCTTATGGTTATTATTATGTATTTTAATGCTTGCGAAGCGCATTCAAAAATGTCACTTTTATTCACAGGTGTTTCCATTATTTTGATAATCACCTGTACATTCCTCAGAAATTAAAAAATGAAAGGGATAACATTTCTTGTTGTATGTCTCATAAATGTAAGTAAAAATTAATTAAAATATTCTCATAAAATACGGAAATACTTTTCTTGAAGAAAATTAACGAAAAGTTTTCTCAGAGGGGCCAAAATGACGCCTTGGTAAACCTAGTTTTAAAAAAGTTTTGTAATTTTTTGATAATTTAGTTTCAAAAATAAAACTTGAGTTAAGAAATTTTTAATTTAATTTTTCATACACGAAATACTGAAATTCTCTCTGTGAAAATCATACTATTAAATGTCTTGTTATTTCAATACATCTTAATACGCGTTTATTAAAAAAGCTCTTACATTCAGTAAATTAAAATCATTAATGAAAAGCAATATGGTTTTTGAAGTTTGGCTGAGGAAATGCGGAGGTGGTAGGAAGTTCATTTTATTTTGATTAAGAGACCCTATATTATACCGGCTCTGGTTTCAAAATACCATTCAAATGATAATCATTGCGTGTCTTATCATACTGTAGATTTAATTATAATTCAAATATCTTTGCTTTCAAACAAAATTCTTAAATATTATATTTAAATAAGCTATTTTATAGAAACTTTAGAATATTCGAATATTCGTTTTTTTTTAAATTTTAAAATGTGTATTTATAGGAATTCCTTGAACAAACTTGTGTCGATTATTTTTACAACTTTTTCTTAACATTGTCAGTTTTAAAATGAAATTAACAGTTCCTTGTAAAATTACTGAAGCTGTAAATGTGTTGTGCGCTTAACTTGTTAAAGTGGCGTTTTGTTCCTTTCCCTTTTATCAAATCAGTGTAGACGAGAGTATAAAAAGTGTGAGACTGAAGCGATTTGGCTTGGCCAAATCACATATACAAAAGTGATTTGGCTTGAGAACAAATACCCTTTTTGTTTTGCATCATTTTCACTTAATTAGGCTAACCACTGCCACACGATTTCACTGAAGCCATAGCTGTGCAAGTTAATATCAGTGCTTTGTCACTCGATAATACAGGTGTTTTGAAACTTTTAAAGTTTTGTACGGCATAAGTAAAACTAAAAATTTATGCACTATAAAAAGCATTTTCCAATGAAATTAATGTACTAATCTATAATCAAAGAATGAAAAAAGGACATTTTAAATTAATTTTATTCTTAAATGAAAATATTATATAAAACCTAATAAGTGCAGAAAATTCTAGAAAACTCTGAAATGTTGTGCGGTAATAAGTACGATTATTAAGATTTATTATTGATAAGGATTAATAGAACGAATAAAGCTGTTTCGTTGTCATCTATTTCGATATCTATATTCATTTACTTCAAAAATAAATTAGGTTAAAGTAAGATGTCGCAGTCGTATTCTATATTTATATTTAATTAATAGTATGGCAAAGAATCCGATTTTTTGCAAAAATAAAAAGTAATTAAAATTTAATTGCTTTCCTGGAATCGCTTACCTGTTTTATATTCATCTTTTCTTTTTAATTAATGTTTTATGTTTTAATAATAATAATAATAAAGTAAAATGGTGCTTAATTTATCCAACTTCAATTTTTAAGAAAGTAGTTACCACAGATTCGTAATTAATAATTCGTAATAATATAACTGATGTAACTATCATCTAAAACACGGATTTTAAAGGGAATGACAATAAAAGGAAATAAAATATTGATTAATTTTCTTTTATGTAGTAATTTTACAATATTTTTTAATATTCTAAGCCCTTTTTGTATATATTTATTCATTTTACTTTTTATTTAATACTTTTTTCATTTTACATATTACTTATGCTTAATTATACTTATAATTTAAATAAATTAATTTTTTACTGTTTATGTTTAGTGGAATTTATTATTTTATGAGGTTTGACTTTTTTGTACCAAGTTTGTGTCATGCCTGATTTTTTTCTATTAGTGGATCACTATTTGTTTAAAACCAATTTTAGCATTTAGTTTTGATTTCAATGCCCAAGAACCTTATGAATAGAGAAGATTCAATTGTTAAGAAATAAATTTTTTAATGTTAATATATATTTACATCTAAAGTGCACTACAAATAATATATTTCTTTCTTTCTTTAGTACTCTGTCATTGTGTATGAGTTTTTCTGCTACAACTTTCGATTGCCAATCTATGACAATCGTATCTGAAATATTGTTAACAGGTTGAAAGCCCGTTGAGACGGGCACATCTTTTAGTAGTATTGGAATAGCATCAGCGCTTTGCCAAGCGCAATTATTCAGGTTCAGTATTTTCAGAATAATTTTTTTATTTTTTAATTGAATTTACGAAGGATATGCACTCTAGCCTTTTTAAATTAAAATCAAGCGTCATTTAAATTTTGTAATATTGTTCTAATAACATTCCTAATTAATTATCTTTTGTAATTTTTACATTACGTTGCTTTGTAATTCTAAAATTAATTACTTTATAATTAAAAAAGTCGGTCATCAAGTAAATAAATGGCATTAAAAAGATTGTGGCAAAATATTTTTCCATCCTTTTTACCACATTGTGTAAAGTTATTTTTACATTCGATTTTTTTTTAAAGCATGGAGCTTAAACCAAATTTCTTGGTGATAATCCGCTATTTAATGTCTTGCTACTTCAATTTGACAAAATCTGCCATTTAAAACTGCTTACATGGAGAATAAATTAAAATAAATAAATAAAAAAAAAACCCGTGACTTTGGATGCTGAGGAGAGACAAAAGGGACCTTCAAAATTGGTTGAGCATAAGGATCTGTAGAAGGCTTTCTCCAGCCCTAATAACAAATTCGAACGATAGACGTCTGGGTTCAGACCACTTCCTCTACTCCAATTTGTGTCAGTTGTTATTCACTACCGCTCGACCTACTTGTGAATACAACCCTAAAAGGCTTTGAGTTTTCACAGACAAAATTGGAAATATGATCTTAACACCAAATTTGTATATTTTTGTCAAAATTTGTGCGAAATCCATTCTTAGTACGCCTGTCTGTCCGAATGCAAACAGACACAATAAGCACAAAATGTAAAATGCCAGATAGATGAAACTAAGCGCACAATTTTAAAATCAAAATGACAAATTTATATCAAATTTTCAATTATATCGGTCTACGTGTGAACGTCTGTTGGTGTGTACTTCTGCATGCATGTAAATATGATAATTCAAAAACGCAGCGACTTAGATAAATAAAATTTGGTATGTGATTCTCTTACTAAATTTGTAGTACAATGTCAAATTTTGATTTCAAATTACCAACAAAGAGGCATCCCAAAGGCGTACTTGGTTTTCTTAATTGGGCAAAGCACAAACGCTTATGCACGAGACTCTTTAAATAAAAATCTGAGCATTCGTGGCGTTTCCAGCTTTGCCCAATATTCACTACTTTTATGCGGGAGGGGGAAAGAGAGTTGAAATCAATCCTTATTAGGCTAAAAAAATTTAAAAACGCAACTACAGCATTTTTTGCTTACCGCTGTAATATCTAGATCCAGACCTATCAAATAAGAGAGTAGCGTGACAAAACAATTCTTTTATTTACAGCCTTATATATGTACAAAAAACAACTTGTTCTCATCCAGGTTAATATTATTTACAAAAAACACATAACAGTTGAAAGCACAGAGAAGGAGATCCAGAGGTCTCACTCTCATAGATACTAATGGTAACTTTTTTAACATGGCCATTCACATAGACAGTAGCGCCGTCTCTGTTGATGCCAGCGATTTGGAACTACTGCGTGGTGGAATGACGTCATCTTTCTTTGTGACGTCATGATACGGATGTCAACAAAGCAAATGCATTTCTTTTATTGACTTTTCTGGGCCTAATTTTAGTCTTGGGATAATATCCCTTAGTAAATTGTTATCTGAAATGATTTTTTTTCCTTTATATTCTCCCTTCTTATATATATATAAAAAAATCATCTCTGCTTGTTGTGAACTAATGAAATTCAGATGCATTGTTACCATATTTCAGATGAATTAAATTACATTTACCCTTCACTATGAAATTCCATCAAATTATTAAGAAAAATTCTATTAGACCAGAAATGATTTTTTAAAGTTCATATGCAAGGTAAATACTTACTTTTGGTTACTTAAAGAACAGATTTGAAATTTTACAGTGGATGAATTGCATATTATATTAAGTTCTATGATTGATTATTTATTTTCACTTTCTATTAATTATAATATATATATCAGTAGATTTCAAACTGCAATTTATGAATTTTAAAATATTTTATTCCAATTTTATTTTATTTCACTTCTAATCAATTTTACTCTGCATTTATATTAGCTTTAATCACTCTCATATATCAGGTTTGGCTACTCTAATTTATTTTTACTTAAATTATTTTAAGAGTGAAAATTAATTTCAGAAATGTTTTACAAATTCTAACAAAATTAAATACATATAATTAGTATCACAGAATAATCATGTAATAAATAACAAACAACCCAAATAATGTTGTCTTATTTTATTGAAGAAAAAAATTACTAAAAACAATCCGCATATTACATGGCAAAAAATATTATCACTCAAAAATATTAATAAATATAGCATGAGCTCATTTGAAAAAGAAATTTCAATTATAAATGAGGCGTGATTAGTTTTATAAATTTAAAATCTATGAGAAAAAGGTTCTTATGCAATAACAATGCTAATTCTAATTAATTTAATTAACAATGCTAAGATAAAAATACAATTGACTTGAGTCACAATTTGAACATGCTTCTGATGGTAATTTAAAAATGTGGAAGACTGAAAACAACAAATTGACATAATCATTACTAATTAATTTTCAAAAAATAAAATTAAAAAACTACACATGTAAAAGCTTTTTTAATTTTTTTCGAGAATAGTAGGTTGTCATGTCATCATTCATTCTTTTGATATTATGTTTAATCCTCATTCGTATAAAAGAAGAAATTAAAAACTCTGCTTTTTCTTTGTGCTCTATGTGATTATTAAAAAACTCTAAAGTAACTTGGTTTAAAACAGTTCTAAATTTCTGATTTATACTATCTCTTTAGAAAAAAGGCTAAAATTAGCAGAAAAACATTCATGTAATTTAGAAAAGTATTGTAATAAATATTCAATTGCCATTTTAATCCCGATTTACACATGTCATATTCTTTAAAATATAAAAAAATTGTATGATTGTCTAAATTTTTTTCATCATTTACTAGTAATTTTCTGCATTTAATACACTCATTAGAAGACAAAACATTTTTTGCTAAAAAACGTGATACATATGATAAAACATTTTCTTCCACTATATTTAGAGTACTTATGTCCAAGTTATCCATGTCACATTGTTTCTTTCCTTCATCCAAGCCCTCAGAATTTTCATTTATTAACTCGGACAATTCTTTCTTGTTTAAAGAGGTAAAATTGATTAAAGTAGAAGCATCATCATCCTCACAGTTTTTATTTGTTGACTGTTTAAAAAAATTAGTAATTATTACTTTGTGAATAGTATGTCTGAATTCATAAGCATCTGGATTGTCTCGGAAGCTTCCACGTCCTCTAACAGAAGAAAATGTATTTTCTAAAGCATCTTGATTAAATCTGTTGGTAAGGATAAATTTAACTTTGGTAAATAAATATTCCGAAATTCCAATAAAAGCATTTAAAGTTAAGATCCAATCATTTTTGCAGGGTACAACAATCCTCCTATTACTTTTTCTTGATCTGAAATGCCAAGTTGCTATCCACTCTATCATTTTTTTTCAAAACGAAATATGGAAACTGTCCCTTGTTAATGCACATAATTCCTTCTTTTGATGATATAATGTTCTTGAATTAACAGACTCAAATAGTTTGTCAATATTCCAAAGAAATTCTGCTGTTTCTATTCCTTTGCTCTCAATGCTATTAGCTGCAACATGTAAATTCAAAGCAGCTGCAACAGAGAGACTAAGTACCTACAAAAATAAAGCAAATGTTGTAGAAAACAATTCAGGCAAATTGTTTCTTTTTAATTAAAAACATTAATATATTATACATTATTATGAATACGACAGCAATTAAATAAAAGTTGAACTTCCTAGTGAAGGTGAATCAAAGAAGCAGAAGTTAATCTATAAGGTGATTTTGAATTTACTATCCATTGAGCATATAAATAAATCTTCATCTTTGAAAATAAAACTGAATATAACGTGAAATTTTAATCAGACATTTCGGAAAGTTTTACAGAATATAATAAGTGTGGTAGGTTAATCCATAAATGCTTAAATAGATGATGTAGAAAGTTTTAGAACAGGTATGTTGGAATTAATAGTAAGGGAAAAGTATTATATTATGACTATCTCTACCTGAGCTGCTAGTTTTACGTTCATTTTCTTTAGTCCACACACTTCAATATGTTTTTTTGTAAGCTTCCTACAGGCAAAAAATTTCTAAAAAAAAAAAAAGAGAGAGAGAGAGAGAGAGAGAGAGAGAGAGAGAGAGAGAGAGAGAAGAAAACAATTATTATAAAATTAAATGTTCACAATATAACCTATTTTATCCATTTATAAAGATATTATAAAATTACTATTTTGCTTACACTTTTAGAATCCAATTCGTATAATTTTTCTATATGTTTCCATGAAGCATAGCATGTTCGAGGCTCAATTCCAGCTAAAGTGTCAACAAAATATATCCCATGATCCTTTAAGTTATTTCGCACTGATTTCAAGAGATGTGGAGGATCATACATTGCAAAATATTTTCTAGAGTTGTGCCAAAAGAAGGGTGCATCTGTAGTAATTTTCAAATCTTTGAACAGTGTTCTATTATTTGGACCTGGAATTTACAAGTAAAATACAATTCTAACACAGCAGTGAAATAACGCAAAAATAGGAAGATATAAAAGTACTAACATATGTATTCTTCATATAATAATATAGTTTGGTAAAAAGAAGTTAAAATAGTAATCAGATCATAAATAAATTGATTAAAGAAACAAGAGTACTAAAGAGACTAATAATTCCTAACCTTGATCACTTATAATATTGTTACAAACCTGCAATTTGGCTTCCCAGCATAGTTAGTTCCATCAACAGAAAGAAAGTTTTACAGTCATCTGAATGGGACAGAGTCCAGGTGGCGCGTCGGAGGTCCCAGAGATTGGCGACAAACTTGGCGACCATTTGGCGACTTGGCGACGAATTTGACGACTTTGGCGCCAAAAAAGATTATACCCGAAACTTCTAGAATTTTCCCGATCCGTCCAGTAGGAACCGAGATACGCCTTGAACATTCCTGATTGGTTGAGAGGCTTCTAGCCCCGCCTCCCGAGACCTATAAAAGGAAGCAGCCGCAGCTGCCACAGGAAGGTAGAAGTCAAGTCCGAAGACGGAGCGGAGAAGTCGAAGACAGAGTAATCGGAAGCGACGGAGTCAAGCTCGTGCTGAACTGAGCTGTGCGCTACTGTCTGCAGTAGAATCTGGTTGTATGCTGTTGTATGCTACACGTCTCGGTTGAAGATAGTCGTCTCTGTGCTGTATATAGCTGTCGCTTTTGTGCTGTTCTGTGTGTCTTCGTGTAAATAAACGTCGTTGTTTTTATTCTACTTCGGATTGAGCGTTCTTTGCACCATATCACTTCCACTATCCAAACGAACCCCGGTAAAAATTTCGTAACAATATAAACTACTTCCAATCCACATATCTGCAATGTTTCAATTGCTTGCCGTATCAATTTCTCCAAAGCAAACTCCTCAGAAGGGGAAGTAAAAAAATAATCTAATACCTAAAATTTAAATTTATTTATTTATTTAATTTATTTTTTGTTAGCAGTAACATTTATGATTTGCCTCATAGTTTGATTTAATGTTATTCTTATAAAAATGTATTATTTAAATTAGAGTAAGATATGTGCATTTTTAAATAAAATATATTAAATAATAATAAATTTTTATTAGACCTGTTTCCAGTTTTTCACACTTCCACGTGCCATTAAAACCAGGGCCAGAGTTGCAGGGTCTATGGTGGCTTTTCCTGAAAATCATTCCTTACACTTGTAAAATCATCCACTGCATCTAAATCTGCTGCATATGTCACTCCTTGTTTAATTGCCATTTCATCGATCAAAAGAATGCACAGCCTTTTTGCTTCGCTCAGATGGCTAGATTTCTTTTTTAAACAGTTGGGACAAAAACCTCAGGTTCTTGCAATTTTATAAGTATATCTGAAATAATTTACATAATATTAATGAAAGAAATTATGACTTATTTGAACAAGGATACTGCAGTATTATTAACTTTACATTAATTATGAATAGTGAAATTTTAATCAATGAAATGTGCTCAGAAATTTTTAAAGCATGGAAAACTCATGAAGATTTATTTAATTAAATTCAAATACATATTGGTTTTAGATATAATAATCTTACTCAAAACTGAATGTAATAATTTGTATTAAATTTAATTTAAAAAAATCAATAGAATTTTACAATTTGTATCATTAGTAATTTTTTACAAGTGATCATTAGAAAGTTAGAATTACTACATTCACAAAAAATATTCAACATATAGATTTCTGAATTAAAAAAAAACTATTTACCTGTACAAAGTTGCTTTGCTTGGGAAGGCAAAATATTCTGAAGAATTTTGTAGGCACTTGGGCTATGGAGATATATTTGAAGAGCAAATGCTTTTTCTCTTGCTGACCAACGTCTCCCTTTGCCAGTTTTACACTGCATTCGTAGTTGAGATGTTACAAATTCGTACAAATGTGGTTTGTTGTATAATTTTGCTTTCAACTGACCCAAGAAACTGGAAGAGGGACGTTCTTCATACAGTCTTTTTTTTTTTAGTTTCGAAACATTTGATAATAAATTTTTAATTTTCCTTGTTTTGGGGGTGACTTGCAAGCGCTCACTTTTGTTAAATGATGTTACTGTAGGAGATACCAGATTTGTAGAACATGGATGTGTAGGGTCAGTAACTGTAGGAGATGGACTGTGGGCCTCAGACAAATGTGAAGTTTGAGCAGAAAGAATGTCATCAAATGTAGAAGGCAAATCTTCTTCAACATGAGGACAAGCAAATTTTGTTAATCTACGCCTTAAAGTACTAGTGAAACAAGAATCAGAAAAATGTTTGTCACACAATCTAGAATTTCTCAAGACATACTGCAAATTCTCTGGTGTCACATCTCATTTCAATGCTGAAAACCACATATTATATCTAGAAAATATTATTATCTATTACAAGATTGATACAAGGACAGAGGAAAATATTGAACATTCAAATTCTGAGTTTTATTACACTGGCAAAATCACAATAAAGACAGGAAACATTCTGAAATCACATCATATTTAAAGTATTAAATCCATTAAAATATATTAAGAAAAAAAATTAAGAATCCATGAAATATAACTAGAAATATTATTTTATATGATTAAATTTATGAAATATGAGAGCAATTCAATAGCACAAATGGAAATTTCACATGTTCTCTAAATAAGGTAATTCTAATTCGCTCAAATTTATTTTCATGTTTAATTTCAAAACAATTATTAAACATACCTGCTCTCATCCGAAGGAAACTTGAATAATATCAATCTAGTGTTTCATTCTGACTTCTACAACAATAACAGCATCTAAATTTGCTCACAGAGAATTTTCCCGATGATTTATCCGGAGTCGCACAAAGTCCGGCTTTCGTATCCATTCTAAAAATATACAAGAAACACAGTACACTAGGAAGAAAAATCTAAACAAATAAAAAAGAGAAAATGCACAAAACAAGATAAATCAATAAAAAAAAATAATTTCAAATCCAAAAAAAGGAATCAAAAGAGAATCTTCAAGGTTTCAGCAGCATGCTCAAAACAACAAGCAAAACGCTCAAAATGGCGGCGACTTCCTGTTTCGTTTCGAAAATTCGCGCCTTTCGTTTAGTTCCTGTACAAAGGCACCAACAGAGGTGGCGCTACAATCGTTTACCAAACTTCGAAGTGAGACCTCTGGATATCTTTCTCTGTGGTTGAAAGTTTAGTTCCTCGATCAAATTGGAGAATAAGTCACACACACACACAGACACACACACACACACACACACACACACACACACACACACACACACA
>JAPMOR010117133.1:342336-357038 GCA_026543865.1 Argiope aurantia
CACACACACACACACACACACACACACACACACACACACACACACACGCACACAAACGATATCAGGCTATTAACTCTAATCGGCTATTTCAGGAGTCACTCCAGAAATCCACCGATCTTTATCGGGTGGATCCTAACACAAAAAAACCCGAATCACACTGAGCTTCTCAAAAAATCAGAAACGTCTCTCCGAATTCCAATTCGAAGCCTCTCACTGCTCTCATCTCTGCCCGAGGACAAACAAAAATACCGCATTTCATTTCCGGCAGATATCTGCCTCCTATTTTCTCATTGGTGAACTTGAGTTTGTCATACTTTGAGTTACCAATAGCTGCTCAGCAATGCTTCCTCAATTTTTCTCCACTCGATCGTGGGAGTGTTTGTTAAGGATCCATATTTGTAGCTGACCCATCTCGAACACATGTTAATTATTATCAATTCACAGCTAAGCCCGGCTGAAGCCCACCTGGGTTCGACACTTAATGGAAACGATTGCTGTTGATTGATCGTTTCTTGATGATTTGAGGAGTCTCTTCATAACGGAAAAAAGTTTAGCATCTCGATGTCTTGACGTTCTTCTACCATGAAGACATGATGGATCTGGATTACTAAAGGACATGCGGGAAAAGTTTCTCTGAGACCACTCCCTTAATTTTTTTAAAGCTTCGTCATGCACAGATATATCAAGTATTTCTACGTATGTTAGGACTGTAGAAAGAGTTCAATGAATTAATATTTTTTAATCTCTGATATATAGAGTTTTATTACACGGAATGTTTATTATTTGAGTCTAAAATTCACATTTTTCCTACACAAAATGCGCTTTCAAGGCTCTTTTACCCATTGCCCTCTCCCATCACCAGCCAGCGATTTTAAAACACTTCAGATCTTATTGAAAGTTATTTGATTGGATGTAAATCTACCTCAAATAATACATTTATTAATAATAACCACAACAATCATGCCCTAATTTTCTTTTCCCCATCATCAGATATTTTCTGACTGCAATTATTTTTTTTAGTATAATTACTCCATTCTCACCTTGGGAAGCAAAATAATTTAAGAAATTAATTAAAGAACAACTTTCAAAAAGCAAGCATAGAAGTTTAAAAATATCTATGTCGGTGAAAATGGAATATAACTTAAAATTATACAATAAATACAACTTAATAAATAAAATTATTTCAATCACAAGTTGTCTTTAATTTTAAACTATGGAAAGGTGAAAGAACCACGAGACAGAAGAGCATTTTTGGTTCTCAAGAAAATTTCTACTGCTGCATTCATATAGGAATAAGAAGAAAATGTTAACATTTTCTTCAAAAAAGTATACTTTGTTCAATTCTTGACCTTGGAGGTATATGAGAGGTGAATTCTTTCTCATTTTGTTGTATGCATAGTATACAGAGAATAAGTATTTCAGTCATTAAGAAATTCTCCTTTGGGATTTGGAAGAATTTCAGCTTTTAAACTCCTCTAATTCGAACTAATTAGCTTTTAAATTACTTCTGTCTATAAGCTCAACAACCAACTAGGCGGAGTGGTCTCTCCGAAACTTTCATTCATACTCATTAATAAAGTTGTTGTCCTTCCTCTTCCAATTGAAAATTTGTGGACTGTAGGCAAAATACTGAATGCCACGTGTACTCAGATTTTGATTTTTAGAGTCCCCACAGACGAAAGTTTTGTGCTTCGTAGTATACTTCGTAGTATAAAGAAAAATTGTATTTTGGACGTCTTATTTTTGCTGGATTGAAACCAAAATTTGACATTGAACTGCAATTTCAGTAACAAGACCATATACCAAATTTCATTTCCTTAAGTCGTTGCCTTTCTGAGTTACTGCGTTTATTTTCACATGAAGGTACAGGCCAACAATGGGGCAACACGTTGACAGTTTTGTTTCAAAATTTCTGGGGATCTATTCTTTAAATGCTTAAACTGTGAGAATAATTTCATCTTCTAACTCTTTGCCTTTTGCAGTAACCATGTTTAGACAGACAGACAGACAGATAAAACAAACTCAAAATCCTTTTGAGTCATACCATGATTATAAACAGGCAGACAGGCACAATTCCAAAAATCTGCTTTTCGAATTCAGGAAAGTCTGAAACTTTGTCAAAATCTTGAGGTTGAATTTTTCGGCAATCGCAGTGTATCCTCGTAGCATATTTTTTTATACGAGAATGTAAGAAAGGCGAGTGAAACCTGAAATTTAGTATATTGTAGGGCAATAAATTAAATGTTTGAAATTCAATACATTGCATTGGCATCAAACTGAGCCTTTCTATCAAAGTTTTAGGAAAATCCGTAATTACATCAGGAATACTGGAACAGGTCTGCTCACCCGTGTGCATGAAACGCGATAACACTAAGGCATTGTCAACTAGATGAATGAAATTTGGTATCTGGTTCCAGCATCAGAATTGCAGATCTGTGTCAAATACGTTGGAGGGTTACACTCGTTGCCGGTCCGTTTATTCATGTACAAGAATGCAATAATTAGAAAAAAAATTAGGAAGGAATATAAAGGAAATTTGGTATGTGGTCTTGGCACCAATTTTTATATTTATATGAAATTTTGCATCCAGGTGATCAAAAGGAAGAGGTTTAAATACATATCCACTTTTATCACGAAACTTAATACTAATTAATTAAGTTAATACTAATTAATTAATTTAATAATTAATTAAGTTATTACGAAACTTAATACTAAAAATAAATATCCACGCTACGAAACTTAATACTATTACGAAGAAAAGAACTCCCTCCTGTGGATGTAGAGTGAAATATCCAACAGGCTCAGTAGCGGATAATGATGCTTTATTACACGAAATCACGAAACACAGGTAACAAAACACCGACAAAGCCTGCCCAAAACAGCACGTGCAGAAATCAATAACACACGTGCAGCATTTATTATTAAACAAATGCGACGGCAGAAAACGACCAGAACGAATTCACTAAAGAACAACCGCTGAAAGAGAGACTTCTTTCAATTTTTCACTTCCCTCGACTCTTATTACTAATGACTCGACTAAACTCCGCTTTCTGCAGCACCCATAACAAGAGCAAATTGAATGTTATACAATGAAGGTCGAAACTCGAATTCAAATATATCTATTATCAAAGTTCTCAAATTTGGTGTCCATTTTTTTAAAATCAAAGTCGCCAATTTCGATGCCAAGTCGCCAAGTTTATTACGGAGATCATTGGATCCTCACTAAACATTCATTCAGTAGCCATTAAAATATCTGTAAAACTCTCTTCTTTATGACACTAATTGCGTGGGGAAGCAATTATTGTCATTCACACACTCATTCACAATACAAAGCTCTCATATATGAAAGAGTCAAGAGGAGGATATTTCTGCTAGTAACTTTCGATTCAAAATTATAAAAAAAAATGAAGAAAGATTCTGTTTTCACCTTTGAAGAAAATTGGAGGCTTCTTGAATTCCTCTAATTTGTAATTTTCCTATAATTCGTAGAACAACACTCGGAAGCAGAAATGCAAAGGTGATTTCAATTTTATTCTGACCGTCAGATCTTCAAATCTGTGACACATAAAAGACAGAAGAAAATCATTTGAATGGCTCAAAAATTTTCTATCGATGGACCGTAAATTCCATCGCAATATTTAAGATTTTTCAATGGAATATATTACATATTTCGTCCTCTTTCTTTTATTTCGTATGATAAGACAACACATGTGTAAGCTTGTATTTTTGTACCCCTTTGTCATTAAAATTCATAATAAATATACTATTAAGTAACTTGATAAATTTAATCTTTATGGCCGATGATCGCTAATTTTTTCTTTGGATCTTCACATTACTTATAAATGAAATATTAAAACAACCTCTAGGTTTCGATTTTATTACGATTCATCGAAATCAAAATTAAAAAAGGCAATAAAATATTTTTTATTTTATTTTTTAATCTTCTTCTTATTATTCTTTTCTCTAATCAATTCAGAAATAAAATAAATTTTTTCTACCTCTTGCCCTCAGTATTCACTAGTAAATAATTACACTGGTATGCAAAACTTAAGTAACAGGTGCTTTTTTTTGCCATAACTCCACTAGAAATGATCTGAGAAATATGAAATTCGGAAATGAGAAACAGCATTTTGTACTTAAACGATGGCGAAGGCATAGTTGCGCAAAAATGAATACAATGCATATAGTATTGAAATAAACAAACAATAAAGGGATTCTGTCTGTCTAAGAGGAAAAACAACAAGCAGATGTTCCTTAGTATTGGGATATGTCCTCCCGTTGCTGCAATGATTACTTCGCACCGTCTCTCCATACTCAGCACCAGATTTCCCAACAATTCTTGAGGTAAGAGTGCCCATTCCTCAATAAGCATCGGTTTCAGTTGTTGGGTGTTCACCCCAGGATGTAATCGTGCCGCAAGGCGTCTCCCCAAAGCATCCCACATTTATTCTATGGGATTTAAATCAGAAGAGAATGCTGGCTAATCCATTCGAGTGACATCTTCACTTTCAAACAGCTGCTGAACATCAGCAGACAGGTGTGTTCGTCATCCATAAAAACGAAATCTGTTGCACCTCAGAACAGACGCACATAGGGAAGGATCACTTCCTTACAATAACGATCTCCAGTTACAGAATCTCTGTCGAAAACGTGAAGCTCAGTTCACCCGTTCAGTATAATACCTCCCTGACGACAACTCCAAGACCTCCCTAGCTGTCTCTTTGTATGATGTTACTGGGATGAAACCGTTTTTCGACCTTTTTCTAAATCAACTGGCGTTGAGAATCACTTGTGGCACTGAAAGACTCTCATCCGTAAAGAGGACACGACTCCATTTATGAGATATCCAGTTTTTGTGCTCCTTACACCATTCTAAATGATGCCACCGATGGCCAACTTTCAAAGGGATACAGTGTTCAGGACGGTGAGAGAATAGGCCGTCTTTGTGAAGGCGTCTAGCCACAGTAAACCGCGACACTTGTTGTCCTGTTGCTGTACACAGTTGCTGAGCAGAGCTCTTGCTGACTGGTATCGGTCTCTTTTCACCTGCAGGACGATATATTGGTCATCCACTGCCGTTGTTTTCCTGGGGAGGTCACCACCAACCTTTCTCACAGCTGTACCTGTGGTTTGGAAGGCTTTCCAAACGTGCGAAAAACATTTTTGTTGATTCGGAACACTTCAGTTGCACTGGTCAAACTACGCCCCTCCTCTTCCCCCCTCCTCCTTCTCTATTATTTTTCCACGTGTGAAGTCGTCATGGTGATTTCTTCTAGCCATATTTCACGAAAAAACTCACTTGCACTTGCAGCGAATGTCTTTAATTGCGCCTCCGTCCTTGTTTTCCTTGTAGTCTTGAGCTGCGCGGACCGACTGTACGCGTTTTGCTTAAACTCACGTCACCTATGATGTTTTGTTCCTGACATTTGCAAGCACATCACCTGTCTACTGAATAGTGTGTTCATTGTACTGATCGTAATAACCCCTTTTCTGCAATTTCATGGTTACCTGCTTAAAATTTACATTGTTGCTTAAGTTTTGCACACCAGTGTATTTAAGTTCCTACTTTCACTGAAGAAACTGTATTGCTGTGCAATATGCTAACTATTGTTGTAAAGTTTTATAAAACTTGCATAAGGTAATTAATTAGAAATGTTGCTAGAATAATGCTCTGAAAATGAAACGATTCTTGACATTGTTTTAAATAAATTCGAGTGCACGAATCTTCTAAACAACATGAAAACACAAAGACTTAATTACTCTGAAAATACATGAAAGAAATCTCGCCCTTTTCCTAAAGTTGCGAAGTCCCTAGGCAGTAGAGCTGGGCGATGATCGAACTTCAGCATCGCGATATATCGTCCAAAACATATCGATATTTTTCGATATATCGTGATATAATTATTTATTTATTTATTAAGAGCTATTATAAGTTATAAATAATATCTTTTAACGTATTGTCTGATCTGTTTTCTTTTGAATAAAATAGTTACAAAATAATTGTGGTAAAAGCCCTTTAATAAGTGTGTCAGTGCCAAAGCAATGTCTGCATTTGCAATTTATAACATTGTGTTTTTTCAATATAATAATTTTTAACTTACTCTTGTTACTTCTGACTTAAAAAAACTTCAGTTTCTTCTTTATTCCAAAAAAGGAAAACGACATAATAATGGCTTAACAGTTCCAAAATGGCATGCTTAAAATAAGTATTTTATTTATTAGAATATGACAGTATTGATAGAAATATTAACAAAAATTATGTATGAAAGTGCAAAGGAATGAGGAGAAACAAAAATAAACACTAACCGATAACTAAAACGAAATCAAAAACGTGAATTAAATGTGAATACCGATTTATTGTATCGTGAGTGCCAGGCGAAAGCGGGAGTACAACGGAATATCCTTTTTTGATGCAAGTACACTTAGGTGTGAGAATGCGAGCTGCGAATAAAATTGTAGATTTAATCTGAATTAATCCTTTTTGCTTTTATTTCTGAAGATAAATATTTAGCAATTAAATAAAGGACAGTCAACAACCTTCTGATAACCGGAATTATTTTTCCATGATAGCATCATTGAGTTAAGGAAAAGAAAACAGTTTATTTCAAAATGACATGCTTAAAACAGGTATTTTTATTTATTAGAATATGGCAGTATTAATAGAAATATTAACAAAAATTATATATGAAGGTGAAAAGAAATGAAGAGTAAAAAAAAAAAAATTAACCGATAACTGAAATCGAATACGCAAATTAATTGTGAATATCGATTTATTGTATCGCGATTCATCGTGAACCATTATTCATGATCATGATTTCGATAAATCAATATTTTTCGAAAACTTGCTTAAAAAAAAAATCGATTTTTCAAAAATATTGTTTTTTTTTCGATAAATTTAACATTAACACAGCCCTAGTAGGCAGTTGCCTATTTTTCCTGTTTGATAAACCCACCCTTGTGATAAATGTTTGTCATTAGCACTATAATTAATGATCGTCATCAAGCGCAATAAACTCCCATAGGAATATCACAAACCATTCGTTCATTTACAATGTCATTTTTTTTGTAAACAGAACGTAGCAAATAAATTTTTGTAACAGAATAGCAAAAAAGCATTAAATGCTTTAAGCTCACTTTCTTCGTTTTTCAAAGATTCACACCATTCAAACACATTAAACCAATGTTGGTAATGAACAGTGATGAATTTCCAACTAGGCCTGCGGCCTAAGACCACTTAGCTAAGGAGGGACACTGGTCATTTCGAGCGAAAATATGTTTAGCCTGTATGACATATAAATAAACGTGCCGTGGTACCCACTACGCCGCCTGGGCCGCGTTTGGCCGGTGATAAGGCCTCGGCTTCAGAACCGAAAGGTTTCAGGTTCGAGACCCATTTCCCCCAAAGAACCGTCGAGTATAAACGTACTCCCGCTGGTGTGGTGTGGAAGTTTGGAAATAGGCGTAATCTGACCTCGGTTCAAAATTATGAAATCCGCCCCAAAATAACCCTGGTCTTCTTTAAAACGGGAAGTTAATATATCTAAACTAAATTAACGTAGCTCAGGCTGCGTTTATTAGTTCTTTCTCTATGTATATATACAGAGATTGCCTACTATCAAAATACGTATAATCTTTCAACGTACATTTTTTGAATTCTTACATTCAGCCCATTTTAGATATTTTAGAGCCCTTAACACGCATTTGAACAGAATAATTGCACAAAAGTTTTGATTAAAATTAGGGAAATAAAAGTAGATATATGAAATTTTTATCACAGGAAAGCTATTTTTTATTTTAAGGTAATGTAAAAATAATTTTTGTAGATTTATATTTCCATAATTAAAGAAGAAGTACTTAAAATCATCCATCCCTTTCCAGCATTTCATCCTTTTTAGGGAGCTGTAGAAATTTTTTAGTGGCACATTTAATCCTTATAAGTGGTGAGGAATAAGCTTGCCATATTTTGTTCAATTTTGTCAAGGGATAAAATTAAAAAGCAAATGAACAAATGAACAAACATTCAGTTTTAGATATGATATATTAGGATTAGAATGACTCACTTTGGAACTGTTATTAAATAAATTAAGAAATAATTATTTTCTTACTTAATATAGAATGTTAATTATTTATTCAACAAACATTTTATATATATATTTCTCTTTGAATGTCATGTAAAATAATAATTTTTAATTTTAAATATTTGATTGAAGTTAATCATTTATTTATAAATAAATAAATTAATCTATTTGCCAATTGTAAATCTTTAATTAAATTTATCAAAATAATTAAATGTATTCCTTTTTAAAAAATAAATCATTAGCTACTAATTATGGTTAAATTTATAAATCCTTCTTAATTTAATCATTTTTTTCTATGATATAAATATTAAAATATGAATGCTTTAAACCGTTGCATATACTATCATAAGTAATTCAAATAAAAAAAACCATTGCATATTAGAGTTCAGAATTTTGAAATCATAGTTTTCAGAATTTTGAAATCATAATTTTGTAGTTCCAAAAGGCATTCATATGATATTAAATAAAACTAATATTAAGATTAAAAGTTACTTCATTGGAAGTATTTTAAAAATCGAGATTTTTTAAATTAATATATTTTGTTTTAAAGATTTTTTTTAAAGATATTTAAAAATATTTATCATGTGATATACATACATAAAAATTGCAGAAGCCTATGATTTGCAAAAATCTACTGTCTCCTTAAAGAAAATTACGAATCACTTTCGTTTTCCCTTTTCAATTCAATTTGCTCAGAATATTTTTATATCAAATTATACCTATGCGCGAAAACTGCGATAGCTACTTTCTGAGAAACTCCACTTTCTGAGAAAAGGCGCATATCGTCTTGCTTTTTGAGCTACGTCAATTATTTTGGACCGCCCATATCTCCTTCCGGAGCCACTGATTGAGGAGCATCAGAGAGAGAAATCCACCGGCGTATCGTTTTGTTATCTTTGGTGACATGAGCCTCTAAGCGTTGTGATTCCTTGCAACCAATCCTTTTCTCATAGGGTTTTTTCAGTATTATTCGAAAATTTCATCCGTGCAAGACGTACTTGACGAAGTCCCCCGGAAAATTCTGATCAAGATGCCAGTCAGAGTGCATTTGAGTCGTTTTTCAAATAATCACGGCCAACAAATTATTGGGTATCAATGGACTCCTCGAGGAAATCCAAGGTAAGATTTAAATTTTTCCTGAAATGGGAAGTTTTCACTTTCAGTATAGTACTGAATTTAAAATGTCACAGACAAGACTGACCGTTCGCATTTTTTATAGATCTTGGATCTATTTTTTTGGAGGATAGTTATAATGAACGATATTGCTGAAATTGTTTTATTTTGTTAGTTAGTTTTAGTGTTATACTAACAAATCGGCGGGAGTATTAGGAGAGCTGGCTATCAAATCGATTAAGTGTGACCACGGAATTAAATTCGTTGAAATTTAAATCAAGTATCATTTAAATTTAAGTGCATTGTTTTTAGAATTTTTGCACATTTAAAGATTGATATTTTATTTAATGTTTTATTGTTTTATTTATTTATGTTTTGCAATTAGCTGAATAATGCACAAATCAACAGGCCCCAGAAAACTCTCTATAAGAATATATAAATTTTGTAGAAAAAGTTTTGTATTTTTTAACCATTCTTTGATTAAAAATGTTAAATGAAATTGTTTACATGCACGTGACTAAAATCAACTTTCTTAAAGATGAATCGGATTCTGATGTTTGTTTATTCCGCTCACCTCGGTATGTTTAATTATATTAAATTTTTAATGTTTCACTCAGTATTTTTTTGTATGAATATTTTTTTTATAGTTCGCTGATTGACTCACAAGTCAAACTTTCTATAAAAGTATTTCAATTTTGTTGAAAACGTTTTGCATATTTATTTATTGTTGTTTTGTATTTATTATTTTGTTCAAAATTATTTAGAATTTAATTTTTTATGTACGGCATTCTAAAACCAACAGTCTTGAAGATGAATTGGATTCTAATGTTTGTTATGTCAATTCTCCACGATGTTTTTGATTATAATTGATTTTTAATATTCCGCTCATTGTTTTTTAGTTTTGATTTTCTGTAGTTAGCTGATTGACTCGCAAGTCAATAACCCAGGAAAATTATCTGTGCTAGTATTTTGCTCTTTTTAAAAAACGCTTTTCCTCTTTTAAACATTTTTTGTTTTAAATTAATTTCGTATATCCGAAATATTAAAGCCAATTCTCTTGAAAATGAAACGAATTCTAATGTTTGTTATTTCAGTTCTCCAAATATTTTTAATTAAATTTATTTTTGATGTTTAATTTTAATGTTATCATAATGTTTTGCTTTAATTATATTTCATTTTAGTGCCTGTTATATTTATTTTTAATGTAATGTTTTTTGTCTTAATATTTCTTTTAAATTTGGGTGATTCACTGAAAAGTCAAGCCTTGGCCAACTTCATATAAAAGTATATAAATTTAGTTGAAATTTTTTTTTTTTTACCATTTTGTTTAAAATTATTTTTAAATTTAATTTTTTTTTGCGCGATATACTAAAACAAACTGTCTTGATAATGAATTAGATTCTAATGTTCGTTAGTTCAATTACTTTAATGTTTTTAATTATGATTAATTTTTAATATTTCGTTGAATGTTTTCTAATATTAATGTATTTTTTGTAGTTGGCTGATTGACTCGCAAGTCCTAGAAAATTATTTTTATTGGCATTTTGATTTTTTAAAAACGCTTTTCTTTTATTAAAAATATTTTTTTGTTTCATATTATTTTTTTAATTTATTTTTTATATCCGAATTATTTAAACCAATTCTCTTGAAACTAAAACAGATTCCAATGTTTGTTATTTCAGTTCTTCTCAATATAGTTTTTTAAATTTTAATGTTAATATAATGTTTTGCTTTAATTATATTAATTTTTAATGTTTGTTATATTTATTTTTAATGTAGCGTTTATTTTGTCTTAGTGTTTTCTTTTCTTTTCTTTTTTTTTCCAATTGGCTGATTGACTCAAAAGTCAGGCCCTGACAAATTCTCTGTAAAGATATTTCAATTTTGTTGAAAATGTTTTGCATTTTTTTTTACTACTTTTTACCATTATCGAAATTCCGAAGCTGTATTTGTATCGATTTAAACAGTTTTAGGTAGTAGGTTTTGATAGATCGAAATAGAAAAATATAAACTTGCGCATCGGTTAGTTAATTTTTTAAATTAAAAAGCAGCATAATTTTTTTTGGATTTACAAACGTAATATAAAAATAACACATATTAATTAGTTGGGAAATTTTTCTAGAATTTTAAAATTCCCAAGTTTATACAATATTTCCTTTTAATATAAATAAGCCCGAGCGCAATTAACTTTGTAATTAATTTAATATAATTTTTCAATTTAAAATCTGTATTTTATTTTCTTTATGATGTGAGTTACAAGGCATAATTCCAGGATTTCATCTTTCTATGCTTATTCATCTTATTATATTTATGATAATAAACTCAAAGAAATTATCATGCAAATGAATTCTTTATTCTTTTGATTGCAGCTTGTAGTGATTTAAGAGAAAAACAAGAACTGTGTGTGTATATACACACACACACACACACACACACACACACACACACACACACACACACACACACACACACACACTCACACACACATTCTGAATTGGTTTCCTGAATTCATGCTTGGAGAGAGAATCAAGTGAATGATTTTTTGTGGCCCAATTTATTCATTATTCCCAAATTAAACAAAAAATGTAGAACTTGGATATAATAGTATAAATGTTGCATTAGAAGTGCTGTATTTGTTTATTAAAGCTGAAATAATTATTTAAAATTTTTAAGTTGTAATTCTCATTATTTATTTGATCAAAATTGCACATTGTTTACTTATTATTTATATATTGTTATTAAAATATAAATATAAAAAGTAAATCTTTAATGTCGTTTTCAGTTAAAAAATTGCCAACTTCTCTTGCAATAATCTGTTTTACTTTCACATATATGAAGTACACAAAAGGAAAGTACTGTAATTGACAAATAAACCGACCTCAAGAATTTGATGCATTTAAAGGCTTCAGATCTCTTTAAATCCGAAAAACACATTTTTGGAATTATGTCTGTCTGTTGTTCTGTCTATGTCTTTGTGAACACGATAATTCAAAAATTCTTTGAACTAGACAGATGAAATTGGTATATAGTCTTTACACCAAGTTTGTAGATTTGTATCATGTTTTGAACGAAATCTAAGCCGAGCAAACCTGTCTTTCAGGTTGTACAATAACAAATGAACATAATAACTGTGAGACGTCAAGAGCTAGATAGATAAAATTTGGTGCACAGTTTTAACATTGAAAGTGCAGTTCTGTGTCAAATTTGAAACCAAATGTGTCAAGGAATTGACCGTCTGTCGGTGTGTATGTTTTCACGCATGTAAACAAGATAACTCAAAAATGCGATGATGTAAATAAATAAATTTTCGAATGTGATCTTGTGACTTCAATTGTGGATGTTTATCAAATTTTTATTCCAATTAATAGTAATTTGATTTCCAAAATCCATAATCGTTTTTATCCGTTATACTATGAAGCACAAAACGCTGATCTGCGGCATTCTGAAAATAAAAATCTGAGCACTTGTGGTTTTCATCGCCTTGTCCAAGGTCCGCAATTGTTTTGGTGATGTGTGTGCTTGTGTGTGTGAGTGAGAGAAGTCTCGCCTTTATTAAGGAAAATGTGAGAACATTCGAGATGTGAATTCCCTCTGGTTTCACTCATTTCCTTTATTCGAATTTTTCGATAAAGATTTTGTTCATTGTGTCTCTTTTAGTTTCGAATAAGAAAAATTCCACTTTACTAGTAATGAAGTTTTTAAAATTAAATTTCTATGTTTTGAAACTTAGTAATTTAAATGTAAGGTAATTACTTTAAAAGCAGAATGCGGCTTTCAAGGACAAATTCAGCAGAATTGCAAAAGGGCGTCCCAACAATTTCGGAAAATCCTCTTATAACTCATTTATTAAGACAATTCATTCAATTTTTACTAAGAACAATTCCGTGTACAAATTATTTGATAAGTTAATCAGATTATCTCCATTTATTGAGAGAGACTTCATGTAAGCGTCAAATATCATTTTGAGTAAATTAATGATTTTAAGCCTTTCTAAATGCTGTGTAAGTCATTTTGTCCAGCTGCTATTCTTAACTATAACAGGAGAAACGATTTGTGAATATTTCACATTTTAATTTCTTTTTCCCCATCAGATTGCCTTAAAAGCATTTGTGTCATTGAAATCGTTTTTTAATCACAAATTTATTGTGAAAATTGTCTACAAATTAAGAAATAATGTCGATATACTAAGAAATTCTGTCTTATGTATTTGTCTGAAAATGTATTTCCATTTTTGGACTGTTAGCACATATCGTAATTGAAGCAGCGTTTTTATTAGATTCTCCACTTCTGACACTATTAAAAGGAACTGGAAGTTATGGGAAAGGAAACTTTAATTCATTTCCTTACATCTCCTTAATTCATTTGAAAATTAAAGAGATTTATTTCAAATAAATGTTATGTCTAATGTAAAACTCAATCTTTATAAAAAGAATAAGACATTTTTATTATCAAATAATATAAAGATATTTGTCTCTTAAAGTACTCTCTTTTTATTGTAAATTGCTGCGATGATAAATTCTTTAAATTCATATCCACAATCGGCATGCTCAGGAAGAAGTAGGTTAAATAAAATCACTTCCAATTTAGCGTAACATGTAAGTATAAGCTCAATAATTACAGGTAACTCCTATTCATTTTACTGTACTTAAAATGAAAATGAAAAAAATACTGAAAATCAGGTATCGTAAAAGTCTGAAAATTACATACTTTTAAGGTTTTACATACTTTATAAATAGTTTCTTTAGAAGTACATCAACTGCCCAGACATAAATAAGAATTGGTTTAAATCATGAATAATGCTTGGAAATGTAAATTTAAAAAATTCAAATGAATGTAATAATATAATTGTATCGAATGTATACGACTTTTTATATGCTACAGAAATCTTAAAAAAAAAAGGGATAATTACATTTATAAAAGATTATCAAAGGTGTGAGCTTCTGTCGACCTGTACTTTTTGCAAGCTTGTTAACATGAAATTTGGTTCATAGTTTTAGCATCTAAAGTGTAGATTTTTAGCAAGTTTTTAAATAATCTTATAAAGTGTCTAAGTGTGACGGTCTGTCAGTCTGTGCATTCATATAAATGTCGTTTGATCTTTTATTAAAAATATCAAACGACTTAATTAAATAAAATTTGGTATGTGGTTATTAAAATTGTAGTTGTTGTCGGATGTTTGGTCAAATAGATGGAAAAAAAAATTCTAAAATGCATACTTACTTTTCTTCACTGTACTAAGAAGCACTTAAAGTTTATATGAGAGATCTTATTGACACCTCCGACCAGGACTATGCCAATTTTCAATTTATCGAATAAAAAAATTGATTTTTTGATGCCAGTTTTTGGAAAACATCGATCTGTCGAACGCATGGTCATGAATAATAGTTTACGATAAATTGCGATACAATAAATCGATATTCACAATTAATTTATGTTTTCTATTTCGCTTTGTCTACCGGTTAGTGTTTATTTTTGTTGATCTTCATTCTTATTGACCTTCATACAGAATTT
>JAPMOR010117133.1:371217-406517 GCA_026543865.1 Argiope aurantia
ACACACACACACACACACACACACACACACACACACACACACACACATATTGTTACGGAAACTTCAATGCCACTAACAAGTCCGTAAATTCATAGGGGTCGCTTGTAGTGGGTCTATGGTCAGCAGACCTGAACAACGAACGACCACTTTTATTAAACACGAAGATACAGACGATGAATACAAAATCAACAACTATATACAGCCGAAACGTATAGCACACAGCAGCACACTACAACACACAGTAGCCCACAAGTAGTAATCGGTAGCAATAACAACTACAGCAAACAAAGCGGACAGACAGAATTCAGTAGGAAAAGGTATCTTCGGAGCTTCATTCTACGGTCTCTCCAAACGACTGCAATTCTCCAGTGCCTCCTCGCTTTAGCTGTATCAAACTGCCAATTCACGACTACACGGCTGGCTACTCCATAGATGACACGATGCTGCTTCTACAATAAACGCCAGGACTCGGCATACAGCTCAGTTCAGCAATCGTTTGAAATCCACACAACACTGGACTATTCCGCCGTTGCTTCGTTATCCTCTCAACTACTCGTTTCACGACAACAACTGACTACGATTCATTGCAGCTTGAGACTGCCGGTATTGTATAGTTCCCGGGAGGCTGACCAAAAAGGTTCTGGACCAATCAGGCGTATCTAGATTCCTATTGGCTGAATGCCTAAAATTCTCGAAGTTTCCAGTAATATCTATTTTGTCGCCAAATTCCTCGCCAAGCTCTGAAATGATCACTGACGCGGCATCGGTCAGTACCAAACAGAGCTGATCGTAAAATGAATCTGTCTGTGCTGGGAAGCATCATTACAGGTTTGTAACAATATATATATATATATATATATATATATACATACATCACTATAGGGAGGACACAAGTAATGGAAGGTAAGTAAATCATGCAACTTGTTGTACAGGTTTTTTATTTATGTCAAATCATTTTTGGCAAATTTAATAGTGATAATCGTATAATTATAACTGTTATAAGACTGGTATTAACTTGAAATGTTTATAAACCTTTGATGTAGTCTCTAGTATTGTGAATTACTTGTTAATGATTGAGATAGAGCGGCCTTTTATTGTAAGAATCTATGGAAAAGTTCGGTAGACACCCACTGTTGAATTTTTTTTGTTCGATACGGTTGCAAGTTACTTCACTCAGGTCTAATTCTCCGAGATTATGATCCCTTTTCTCTACCAAACTGATAATTGGAAAACGCAACGAGCAAGTTGGATAAAAATTGATAAATAGTCCTAACATTTACATTGTTCATTTCTATAAAATTTTGGACAAAATCCATTTGGAGGAAATCTTACTGTTTGCCGGTTATTGCGTATGCAAACACGACCTAGAGGGATGAAATATGGTTTCAGGTTTAATAACAGACTTGTAGAACTATATTAAATTTCCCATCGAATCTAGCAAGGCTTGACTATTGATGTAAATGCGATAAATCAATGAGCAATAGATCTTGTGAATGAAATTCGGTGATTAAATCCATATATATATATTATGTATGTTGATACCAAAATTGTAGATCTGTATCCAATTTTGGACCCCATCTGGTCAATGGTAAGAGGCAATAAATGCTCGCACGATTTTCTTTACATGCTCCGAAACATAACACGAAATGAGTCATATTATGTAAGTATACAGCAGTTATTTTTTTTCGTATGGCACTCAGAATAAGGCTATTAGTTAAATTCTTACCACTCAGTATGCATGAATTAAATGTGCAATCTCTGAATATGAATATCAATTTAATTCTAAGCAGCCGCATATATCGAAGTGAAACTGAAGGCTCTGAATATGGATGTTAGTTTAATTCTAACCACTCATTATGTATGTATTCAAAATGTTAGCTCGGTGAATGTAAACACTCTCTATTCGAATATTAATTTAATTCTCAACATCCAGAATATCTAAATTCTAAATTATAGCGTGCTGAATCTACCCGAATTAAAAATTTCACCGATACATAAAATAAGAACCAATAAATAAATTCTTAAAAATTTATTTAATCTTTGTTTATAAAACAGTGCAGAAATCTTTTTTGCTTATTGTCCATATTAATGTTTCTAAACATTTAATATTTATAGTTGCTTTTCCATCTTGATTTGTTTTTTGATGTTGCTCATAGAGAAACAATCTTTAAACTTTGAAGATATTAAGTTTAATTTCTTTCCACAGGTGGAAATTTTTGAAACAAATATGAACTGTAAAATAAAACTATTTGATCTACGCTACGGATATGATAATCAAGCAAAATTAAATTATTCAGAGATTGCATGTTCACTCTAGCTCAAGGTTATCGCTAATCATATGTCAATTGGAAACTTCAAATTCATTTTCAAACATTGTATTGTATCATTTCTTGTTTTAAATAGCTGTTTTGAATAGAGCGTTTTGTGTTAATAGGGAGATATTTATTTATTTACACAGGTTTTTATGTGTTTGAATTCAATTTCCTTAAGAAATTTACATTTATATCCTATTTAATAGGAATTGACGCCTTTATAATTATCCAAATGATTTTATTCATTGCTTTCAGTTTTCTAATATATGAAGTACAAAAAAATGACCTTTCTTTTTTTACTTTTTTTTGCTATAATACTAGTCTGTTTCTATAATACTATTTGATATTTTTTACATATCATTTTAGTGTAAATTAACCAATTAATAAGAGTATTAATAATAAAGAACTGAATTTATTTAAATTTTAATCTTGGGAAAATATTTCAGCCATCTTCATATTTGAGTTTTGCAAAACAAATCTCTTAAAAAAGCATAAAAAATTTTTCAAATTAATATGGGTTTGCCTTCATAAAATGAATGCACGTTTTTTCTTATTGAGATGCCTATCCTTCTAAACGATAATTCAAAAATAAATGAGTAAAAAAAAAAAAAGCATTTATTGGAATTCCAATGTCGAGTGTAAACAAGACTTAGCAGCCAAGTAGACACTAAAGAAACTAATCCCAAATTCAATAAGACAACTCCATTATTTTTCAGGACATAAAAAAAATAATATATATCTTAAATACCTAGTCTCTTAGTAAAATCCCTTTATCCGAATATCATTCTTTGCTCTTACGAAAAAAAGTCGAGATAAGTTATCTATTTTGGAAACAGAATTTTTTATACTTTTATATATATATATAAAAAAGCAGCACGTGTATTGTTTTCCAAGTGCTTTGAAATTCAATTTGGATTAACAAATAGATAGTAATCCGTAAATAATAAATATCTTTCGTTCAATCATCTTTCACATCTTCGACATGAAATGCAATTGCAATTCCGAGGTAATATTTTTCTACTCCATAAATCGGCTTAATGCAATTTCACTTCACTACACTTTAAATAATTTTGCAATTTTAACTCCTTAGCTGACTTAAACAAAAACATTAAAAAAGTGAAGCATTTTTATTTAGAAAAAAAGAGTATGTCTGATAAATATTTCCGAATAAAGGTTAATTTTAAATACAGGGTAGCTATAATTAAAGTTCCACTTTGAAATGATCATCAAATGAAAACTACTTGACCAAATGTTATCAAACTTTGTTATAATTTAAAGAAAGCCATGAGAATTTCTTTTACGCACAAAAAAAAAAAAAGGTTCAAAAATTCACCACCAGGGGAGAAATGGCTCTGTATGTAATATTATTAAACAAAATAGGACATGAAGACATTATTTAAAAATATTGTCACGTAGAACTATAGTATAGAACTCAATGCCACACACAAGAGGTAGAGTTAAACCAATTTATTAACAGAACTGAGAATGCAGTAATTGACAAATCTTCTGCTTTTATTCAAGCAGAGAAAGTTCCAGAATACTCTTCTGGAGACAGTAAGAAAAGTCCAGAACACTTGTCTGGCAAACTAAAGAAATGTCCAATATCTTCTGGAACATGAAATAAAGGGAAACATAAAATCAAGGAATTAAGTATTTACATATACTATTAATCGCATTGCCTCTAGCGGGATTCGAACCCAAGTCTCTTGATCAGGAGACCAGTGCCATGACCATTCGGCCATGGAGTCTTTCGACTGTCTTTCTTCAATGCGGCATTGCTCCCTCCTTAGAAGAACAGCGTCTCGATATTATGATATTTCATTGTGTGGCTCTAGCTCTCGATCGAGTCACAGGGCCAGTATAAGTTGTCGTGTCTTCACGGTGAGTAGTGTCTTGAGAAATGTCTCCCTCCGGAACCTCCATTATTTTATAAGAATGTTGGTCATCTTGTTCTTCTGGGTCATGGTATGGCTTTATGCGTAAAACGTGAACAACTTCCTTCGGTTTCCGTCTTCTAGAATTAGGATCGAAATCGGCTACTTCATAAGTGACGTCGGACAACCGCCTCAAAACTTGATAACGGCCGAAGTACCTCTTGAGGAGCTTCTCGGAAAGCCCTTTTTTACGAACTGGAATAAAAATCCACACTAAATCCCCTGGTTCGTATGCCACTATCCGATGTTTGGAGTCATAATGCCGGTGGTCTTTCTGCTGAGCCTCGAGAGTTCGTGCACAAGCTAATTGCCTCGATTCTTCTGCCTTATTGATCAGATGACTAACATAATTGTCTTCTTGGCTGAACTCGTTGGGGCAGAGAGGAAACATCGTATCCAACGGCGTTTCAGTTCTCGCCCATGTAGTAGGTAGAAGGGCGTAAAACCTGTCGTGTCTTGCTTGGCAGTGTTGTAGGCGAATGTGACGAATGGCAATATCTGGTCCCAGTTCTTTTGTTCGAGATCAACATACATAGAAAGCATATCTGCTAGTGTTTTGTTGAATCGCTCTGTGAGTTCATTTGTTTCCGGATGATAGGCTGTAGTCATTCGATGAGTGATATTGTACAGTCTATTAATATCGGACATCAGCTTGGACTGGAATACTTGACCACGGTCTGTAATGGTAACTCGTGGAGCTCCATGTATCAGGATTATGTCCTCTAGTAGGAATTTGGTTATTTGTGTAGCTTCCGCCGTCGGTAAAGCTCTGGTGACTGCGTACCGTGTCAAATAATCGGTGCATACTACAATCCAATTGTTGCCGTCGTCAGAGTTTGGAAATCGTCCTAGAAGGTCGATTCCGATGCGATGGAAAGGAGCCGCAGCTGAGGGAATAGGCACGAGATGACCTGGTGGCTTCTGAGGAATAGAATTTCTCCTTTGACATTCTCGGCAGTGCATCACATATCTTCGAACATTTCTGTACAAACCTGGCCAATGAAATCGCTTTCTTATTCAGGTCATACGTCCTGGTGAATCCTAGATGTCCAGCGGTAGGATCGTAATGGAGATATTCTAGAATACTGAGCCGTAAATGATTCGGGATCACTGGTAGGAATTTCCTTCCGGACGGATCAAAATTCTTGTAGAGAACTCCTTCGACTAATTCAAAGTTTCCCAGCCTATTTGTTTTGGTACTTTGTTGGTCTCTTACTATTTTTGCCAATTCTGGATCTTTCATCTGTTCTTCTGAGAGATTAGTGAATAAAGTGGCACCTATGGAGTCCCCAGACCATGAAGCATCGACTTTTAATGGGTTTCTGGACAGGCTATCAGCATCTTTGTGTTTCCTTCCACTTTTGTACACCACTGATACGTCGTATTCTTGGAGTCGCAGCGCCCATCTAGCGAGTTTTCCAGAGGAATCCTTCAGTCCTGTCAGCCAACACAGGGAATGATGGTCAGTGACGATCTTGAAAGCCTTTCCAAAGAAATATGGCCGAAACTTAGTTATAGCCCATATGGCCGCAAGATATTCTCTTTCAGTTGTGGAATAATTTTTCTCAGCCTTCGTCAGAGTCCGCGAGGCATAAGCTATTACTTTTTCCTTCCCATCTTGGATTTGGACTAATACTGCGCCGATTACGTATCCACTCGCGTCAGTGTGAAGTTCCGTTGGTGCAGTTTCGTCATAAAGGCCTAAGACAGGATCGGAGGTAAGATCTTTCTTCAAGGTATTAAAAGCTTCCACTTGTTCAGGTCCCCAACAGAATTTTGTGTCCCCCTTCAGTAACAACTGTAGAGGCTTTATGACAAATATTCTTGATAGATCGGCGATAGTAAGAGCAAAGTCCCAGAAAGCTTCTGATGTCATGGACATTCCTAGGCACGGGAAAGTCACTCACGGCCTTTATTTTTTCTGGGTCCGGTCGTACGCCATCACTGGATACTAGGTGTCCCAAGATCTTTATCTCTTGGGCTCCAAAGTGACATTTTTTTGGATTAAGGATAAGGCCGGCGTTCTGTATACACTGAAGGACGATATTCAATCTTTGAAGATGTTCATCAAATGTTTCTGATGAACACCACAATGTCATCTAAATAGCAAAGGCACATTGTCCATTTTAAATGTCGCAGAAGATTATCCATCATCCTTTCAAAAGTTGCAGGAGCATTGCATAAGCCAAATGGCATCACTTTAAATTCGTATAATCCCTCAGGTGTAATAAAGTGTAATAAAAGCCATTTTCTCACGATCGGCTTCATCGACTTCTATTTGCCAGTAACCGGAGTAGAGATCCATAGACGAAAAATATTTTGCCCCCTTCAGGCAATCCAAGGTGTCGTCAATACGTGGCAATGGATACAAATCTTTCTTGGTAATTTTGTTGAGTCGGCGATAATCAACACAAAAACGCCAGCTTCCATCTTTTTTCCTGACCAAGACGACTGGAGATGACCATGGACTTTCTGATGGTTGAATGATGTTTTTCTCTAACATTTTGGTTACCACCTCACTGATAATGCGGCGTTTGGATGGGGACACTTTGTAAGCTCTCTGACTAATAGGTAAGTGGTCACCTGTGCTTATTCGGTGTTTAACATTGAGTTGGTTTCCGTTCTTGAACGTCCTTTCTTGATCGAAAATTTCTGAAAACCTTTGGAGTAGATGAAACATTCTTTCTTTTTGGTCGATCCTCAAATCCGGAGCTATCATCGTGGTATAATCGATGACACCCAATTTTGCTTTTGAAGTGGTCGTGGAATAAGGCGATCCCTCATCTATGGTATTTACGCAGTCTTCGTGTAAAGGTTCGGCATACCCGATGCACATGAGTTTAGGGATGATCTGAGGTTCTCCTTGTCCGTTGGCAACCCATAGTTCGGCTTTTCCATTAAGGAGGAATAGCAACTTCCTTGTTCAAGAGGAGCATCCTATTTCCCTCTACTATTACGTCTATAGCTCGAAGGTTCTTACAGCCTAAGACAGTAATCTTTCTGATAGAACGAGCAGGTACTGTATAGTCTTCTATCGTGAATAAACGGCTGGAGTCTGGAGTTTGAGATTCTCGAATGACGTCTTGAAACAAGAGCTCCGAACTGCCACAATCTATAACAGCTTGAGAAGCGCCCAAAAAGTCCCAACCAAGGATGATATCGTGACTGCATTGCGGTAAAATAATAAATTCAAAAGCTTGAGGTCGGCCATTGATTTCAAGACGAAGCGTACATTTTCCCACTGGTCTCACGTAATTTCCATCGGCGACTTTTAAAAGAACATTGTTAGTTGTGGGAAACATAACTTTCTTCAGTAGGTGACGATACTTCTCCGAGATAACAGAAAATGAGGCTCCAGAGTCCACAAGGGCAGGTACTGGCTTATTGTCGACGATTACTTCTATGTTGTTTTCGGTCATCTTTGCTGCACAATGTTGCGGCATCGGAGGATTTTTGTCACTAGCGGCCTCACCCCCAAGGAAGGTCGCATCACTTAGTTTTCCTCATTTCTCCGGCTAGGAGATTGACTGGATCTTCTATATGGTGACGGTGATCTATAGCGGAGTGTCGGCGATCGTCCTCGTGATGGGATGGGCGACAAACTTCGGACTGCTGGTCGGCTGTATTCGTCGGCATAGCGTCCCGCATTCGACGGCGGACGGCTGAAATCTCTTCTATTAGCCCGATATGCCTCAAAAATAGTGTTACGAAATTTTCTTTACCGGGGTTCGTTTGGATAGTGGGAGTGATATAGTGTGGAGAACGCTCAAATCAGCAGGCAGAAGTAGAATAAAAAACAACGACGTTTATTTACACGAAGACACACAGGACAGCACAAAAGCGTCAACTATATACAGCACAGAAGACGATTATCTTCACCCGAGACGTGTAGCATACAACAGCATACACAGCAGCATACAACCAGAATCTACTGCAGACAGTAGCGCACAGTTCAGTTCAGCACGAGCTTGACTCAGTCGCTTCTACTTCTCCGACTCTGGCTCGGATTACTGACTTGACTCCGTCGATTCCGCTTACTCTTTCTCGACCACTCCGTTCACTCTTGACTACTGGCTTTTCCGCTCCGTCTTCGGACTACTCCGTCGTCTCCCCGTCCGACTTGACTTGCCTGCTCTGGCAGCTGTGGACCTTTTTATAGGTCTCAGGAGGCGGGGCTAGAAGCCTCTCAACCAATCAGGAACGTTCCAGGCGTATCTCGGTTCCTACTGGATGGATCGGGAAAATTCTCGAAGTTTCGGGTATTATCTATTTTGGCGCCAAAGTCGCCAAATTTGTCGCCAAGTCGCCAAATGGTCGCCAAGTTTGTCGCCAAGCTCTGGGACCTCCGGCGCGCTAGTCCCATTCAGATGACTGTAAAACTTTCTTTCTATTGATGGAATAAATCTGTATGGAAAGTGCTGGGAAGCCGAATTGCAGGTTTGTAACAATAGCTTTGAGATTTCGGCAGTATCGAACTACATGGCCAGGGAAGCCACAATGAAAGCAGACGGGTCTTCTATTATGGGTACTCCAGACATCTGTCTTCCTCTGTGGTTGCTGTGCTACGGGCGTAGGTCGTCTGGCAACGTCAGCATAGGTAGGTTGACGTCTTGGTTTGACCTTTGTCCACTCTGGTGTTATCTGTGACAAAGGAGCCAAAGCATTTTCCACTTCCTCTCGAACAATGGCTCCAATGCCTTTGTCTTGGAGTTCGGGATCAACTACTGGAGATATAAGGCGTTGGACCTTCTCTCGTACTATTTGACGTACCAGTGATACTAGATCCAGTTGCTGATCAATTGCAGCCATTTGTACCACATTTCGGAGCCTTTCAAATTTCCTACCACGGATCCTCTTTTGCTGCATCTCTTCGATTTTTCTACACCATTTAATAAAGTTCTCTGTAGTGGTTATTTCTTTCGTCAGTAGTGCCTGGTAAACATCTTCGGCTACTCCTTTCATCAGATGAAACACTTTCTCTTCATCTGACATATCTGGTTTGACTTGATGGCATAACCCCAACACGCTTTGGATGTACGGTTGCGTGCTTTCGCCAGATTTTTGAGCTCTATTCTTTAGCTCATCTTCTGCTTTCTTTGCATAGTGCTGTGTTTCACCAAATGCCTCTTTTAGCATTGATTTGAAAATATCCCATGAAGTCAATTTCTCTTCATTATTTTCGAACCATTGCTTTACTGTGCCATCCAGGAAAAAGAACACATTTGCTAGACAATTCATGTCATCCCATCTGTTGAATTTTGATACTCTGTCGTATTCCTTCAGCAATTTTTTTGGGTCTTGTACCACGTCTGCTTTAAATACAGATGGATTTCTGTATTGTGGCTGTCTAGATGTCAGGATCACAGGTTAAGTTTTCTGTTCTGCAGGCATTTTTCTTGTCTTTCTAGGTGGTGGGAAATAAAGTCCAAATTCTGGTTCAAGGCCTTTAAGGCGATCGCTTCTTCGTAAATCCGTTTCTACGTTGGCTGGAATCTTACTCGGCGCCTCCACCAAAGAATGTAACGTAGAACTATAGTATAGAACTCAATGGCACACACAAGAGGTAGAGTTAAACCAATTTATTAACAGAACTCAGAACTGAGAATACAGTAACTGACAAATCTTCTGCTTTTATTCAAGTAGAGAAAGTTCCAGAATACTCTTCTGGAGACAGTAAGAAAAGACCAGAACACTTGTCTGGCAAACTAAAGAAATGTCCAGTATCTTCTGGAACATGAAAAAAAGGAAAACATAAAATCAAGGGATTAAGTATTTACAAATTCCATCAAGCGCATCGTCTCTAGCGGGATTCGAACCCAGGTCTCTTGATCATGAGACCAGTGCCATGACCATTCGGCCATGTAGATTCGACTGTCTTTCTTCAATGCGGCAATATATTTATTCGTTTCTTAAATGTGTTACAAAGCATGTTCCATGTGGTATCCATCATTTTCTGAAAGCAAGTTAAATCACATTAATGCATTCTCAACACCAGTTCTTAGCATATTCCTCGGCTTGTTCCTCTTTCTGAACAATGCTTTTGCAAAGCACGCCATTCAATGCTATCGCATTCATAATAACATTTAACGAGAAAAGAATGGTTAGAGACATTGTCGATTCGTAACAATGAGAACTCTGACAAATAGGCTCATTTTTATCTGGAAAATCAAATGACGTGTAAAGCGCATCTGCATTAATCATTTGCTTCTTCCTGTCTTAAGTCAATTACAAGACATTGCGGTTTTACATAACCCCACAGGCATTTTTGTTTAAAAAAAAATTAAACAAATTTTAAACCGATGTCTTCAGGTCTTATTTTGTTTTAAAATATTGCATAGAGCGCCATTTACTCCTGGTGGTGAGTTATTGAACTTTTTTTGTGCGTGTGTGTGGAAAAGAAATTCCCATTTCTTTATACTGTTACCAAATTTGATAATATTTGGTCCAGTAGGTTTCCTTTTATGGCCGTTTCAAAGTGGAACTTTAATTATAACCATCCTATATTTTAAATTAATCATTAATTAATGTAATTAATTAATTAATTAATTAATGTAATTAAATTAATCATCATAAATAGAAGTTTTTTGTGAGCGCAGTGGCGGCTCGTGATTTCTAAAATTAAAAGTGCTGAAAAAATACTTACCAAGAAAATGTACTTAAAAATTGCTTTATAACCTATAATTAATCTAAACTGTTAAATTTAAAAACTATATATAAAATTTGATGTTATTAAGGACAGCTAGACCTATTACATTCCTTAAATGTTTTTTAGAATTCTTTTTTTTTTTCATTTTCCCAGTGAGATGAGATTAATCACTTACGCCATCAATAATCCATGCATCATCTCCATCATAGAGTAAACATGAGATTTTCTCTCAGTAAGGACTACAAAAAATACAATTTTTTGAAGATCCGTGATATTCATCGTTTTTCACATGTGATAATATATAGCATTTGACATCTCTTTATAAAAGTAGGAGTAATCTTCACAACTTTCTCGCATAAAGGGGTTGCTTCCCTCCCCCATAAAATTGTGGACATTAGGTATGGCCGCGAATACTTAAAATGGTATAGGCGAATAATAGGTAAGAAATATTGATCTTTAGTTTGAATTTAGCATTGTTATGGATTCTATAATGTAATCCTTGGCAATTAATTCCTCGCATGCAGTTAAAAATGTCTGAATATCGAATTTGAATTTTAGACGCAATTTTTCCAACCAACTGAAATTGAAATTTCAATTATTAAAAACTTCACATATTGAAAGTAACCAGTACATCGAATGTTAATTTTGGACATAATATTTAAATCCATTAAAACCAAAATTTGACACAGAGTAGTAGTCCCAAAATCACATACCAAATTTCAAATATTTAAGTCACTGTGTTTTTGAGTTATCGCATATATGCTTCTGAATGTTTACATGATCAACTGTTTGACGGGTTTGATTCCAAATTTGGCACGTATCTGCCCTTCAGATGTTAATTCTGTGCGCCAAATTTTATCCACCTATCCTTTTTCGCTTTGTAATTATGGTTTAACTTACATTCGGATACTGAATTGATTTTGTTTAACATTTGAAAGAAATCTACAAATTTGGTGTAAAAACCATATTCCAAATTTCATCCATATATCTCAATTACGATTTTTGAATTATCCTGTTTATAGAAAGATAGACATAATGCCAAGAATGTGCTTTTCAAAGTCCGTTAAGTCTGAAACGTGTAGATACTTCAAAATCTCGAGTTCGATTTCGTTTTAGCGATTACAGTACTTTATACTTCGTACATGAAAAAGTAAGTTCTGAAAGTATTATTTCCAAATAACATTTTAGAAAATTACATAAGTTCCTTTTTTGAAGAGCGATTTCTAAGAAAAGAAAATGAATAGTGAAAAAACTGGGAAATCATAAATAGCCAATGCGAGAAAGTTGAAAAAAGAAAGGGGGGAAAAAAATCGCTGACAGAACGAATGCAACGGGAGTGGGGAGGAAAAAAAGATCGGTTGCCAGGGTCTCAAGGCCGGTCTGTTAGAATTGTAGGTTTTTCAATGGGATGAAAGTTTTTTTTTTCCCGAATTAGAAAATCAGCTGTGTGCGAAGTGGGCTTTCATTGTTTGTTAGAAAACTAACTTCCACCTGTGCTTTTCTTGCTGGCTTTTCGTCTTCATTGATTATTGGACTCTCGGAGTGATAAAGTAAGCGCAAGGCATTAAAATTTCAGAATCGAAAAATTAGAAAATGAGTTAAAGAACGAAAAGAAATAATTTCAGCAGATGATACAGCGCTGTAGACGAGATGCTACAGCGTGAGATTTTCAGTGCATGAATTTAAGACAAAATACAGATCCCCAATTAAAAAAAAAAAATTTTAAATATATCCAGCACTCTCCAGAAAGAAAATGGGAAAGGGTAGGGGGATTTTCAGTGGATGAGTTGAAGTCAAAATGTAGATCCTCAATTAAAAACTACTTAAAATATATTCATCACTTTCTAGAAAGAAAATGGAAAAGGGTAGGAGTGCAATTATGATGTTTGCCATGTGTGCTGATTTTTGTAGGTAGGCCTATAGTGACTGTTTTTAATACCAAGAATAGAGATAGAAAGTTTTATAATCATCTAAAGAATTGAAGGTTTTGATACCAGAAATAACAATTTTTGGAATTATATGTGTATAATGATTTATCTGTGAATAATATAATAACAAAATTGAGTGCACTAGATGGATACACTTTGGTATATGATTTTCACATTAAAATTGTAGAATTCAATCTTTCCTTAATTATGCAATTGATTTCATTTATTTCTTTATATTTCATCGAACACGATGTATGCAAAGAACATGTTTTGTAATCGTTTTAAAAAACTGGATTTCAAGTTTTATAACTACCTTGATTCTGAAAAAACAATTTTTGAAATTATGTCTGTCTATCTGTAAGAACTATAGCTGCAAAATAAATAAGATGGATTCTTGGTACATGTTTTTTCAAATTTTGTTGAAAACCTTTGCGGGAAGTCTGTCTGTTTCCTCATTCTTCTATATGTGAATGCGATAATTCAGAAACTCAAAGAGCTAGATGGATTACTTCTGGCATATGGTTTTATCATCAAACTTGCAAAATTGTACCAAATTTTGGAATGAAATACGCTGATGCATTGACCGTCTATCGTTCTGATGATTTGTGCGGTAATGCAAAAACGCAATAAGCTACATAGATATTCAATATATGGTCTTGACATCGATTTTGCAGATCAACGCGAAATTTTAGTCTTAATGGGTGTAAAGAAAGAGGCACTCGATTTTTTCTCTAGGCTTTAGAAATGATACAAAATTTATCAGAGGGGGGAAAATTCCATTCGTTTTATCATGTGGTTTATAATCGAGGATAATTTCTCAAAATAAATTTTTAAATAAAATATTCATTGAAAACTTGTCATATTATTCATGTGTCAAAATCCGTGAAGAGATTAAAATTTTAAGGATTTGATCTTTATACTGCAAAATTTATTTTGTGGAAATTTCTATTAATTCAATCAATTTTGAGAAGAATGCTCTTGGCTGGCTTTGAAATTACATTAAATTTTTCTATTTTTTTTATCAAAGAAGAAACTAATGGAATCAAATTTGTGAATACATATCCTTTTTAAATTAAAGGTTTCGAGTCTTTGAGCAACGATCAAATTTCCTTTAAAGGAAATACGGAGGAATGAATTTTTAGAATAGAAAATTTTAATTAACTTAATTAACTTCGCGAAAACTACTTTCTTCTTTTTTTTTTGGATTTGCATTGTTATTTCATTCGACTTTAATTAAAGATGAAATTATTGGATATGAATTAGAGAATGCATATCATTTTCAAGTGAAAGGTTTCTGCATAGATCAAAACTGCTTAAAAAGAAATAATTACAAAAGAATTTCTTTGACAGAAAATTTCTGTTAATCTAAACGGTTGTTTATTTTCGGAATTGCATTCTTATTTTATTCGTCTTTTAGTATTGATGAAATTATTGTGTATAAATCAGTGAATCCATATAATTTCAAATGAAAGATTTCCAACTGCTGAATATAGTTCAAAAGTGCTTAAAAAGAACTTTGAGGTAAAAGATTCAAATTTGGTATTTAGACTTAATAACCAAATTTGTATATTTCCATCAAATTTAATTTCTATCAAATCAAAACTAGAAAGAGATAGGTAGATAAAATTTGGCACATGCTTCGGATTTCTTAAAAAATTTTGAATCAAATCTGTCAAACGATCGGCACTCTGACTTTCCCCACTTTCGCAAGTATATATAAACACAATAATTTAAAAAATTCAAAGACTTAAATCAATGAAGCTGAGTAGTCAACAATCTAACTCTCCGACCCGCCCGAAGGCACACGGATTTAAACCATAAAACTGAATGACCGGACCGCCGCAACAGCAATTGGCAGGAACTGTGGTTGAGTCCTAAGGGCCATCACCGGCCACGGTACAACCCTTCCCGAAGGAAGTACGTCCCGTCATCGATGGGAGGAGTTAGATCCCCCACCTATTAGTGTTCCCTCCAGGGTGGCGAGATCCAACCACCATGCGGCAAGCATCTCATCCTCATTTCGAGGTGCCCCCCCCGGGGGGGTTAATGAAGCTGAGTATAGCTTGTGACTACAACTGTTATTTTCATGTCAACTTTTGGTGTCAGTCAATCCCTAGAAAAGCTATCAAAATACACATTTTTCAATAGATTCAATAAAAATGCTAGATTCAAGCGAACGATCTATATTTCGTAACTATCGTTCACTAATGGCTGACAGTCGCGGCCTTACCCAAGAACTAGAGTTTTGTATGGGGAGAGGGGGATAAAATATTATTATAGAGTGTGCAGGAAAGTTTCGGGGAGATCACTTCCATTGATTATGAAATGAGACTGCAAGCTTAAAAAAAAAAAAAAAATTAGGTGAATTTTTTTTTGGATATTCATTATTTTTACGGCAGCTAGTTAACGAAACTTAATCGATAAAAAAATCTATAAGCTTAGTTTTTTTTTTAAATTCTTATATACGAAGCGAACAATAGGAAAGTAGTGTAATCGTCAAAAAACCCCACTTGAGCTTCCGATGTATCTACACGTTTTAAATTTCATTGAATTCGTTCGAAAACTCCTTTTTGCAATTATGTCTGTGTACGATAAACTTAAAATACAATTCCGAAAAAAAAAGCAACGAAATAGACCGGTGAAATTTGGAGAGCGAATTTTACAACAAAATTAATTTTTCTTTTCAAATTTTGGATGAAATGGCAAAAGAAAACCTGACTCTGTGTTCGTTTTGTAGTATACGAACACAATAACTCAAAAGTGCAACGTTCTAGATTCAAAATTTTGGTTTTATCACCAAAATTATAGATATGTAAAAAATTTGGAATCAAATCCGAATCCGCATTCATGTATACAAGAATAGACAGACCGTATGTCTGTCTATTTGTGATCTGATACAGCTGTGCAGAATGCCCCACATTATGGAAGTAGTATGAGAAGTCCGAACCGAGAACGCTCCCACAAGGAGATAATGTCATTAAATTTCGAACAGCGTGTTGGTAAATTTATATTAATATGTCTAATATCTGCCTGTTAACTTGGGCCGTGGTGCCCTAGTGGTAAGGTCTCGGCTTCAGAGCCCTAGGGTTTTCGGTTCGAGACCCCAATTCACCAAAGCAGGGGGACTGTTCCACGATAAATCTGTCAGGGCCAAACGTCCTCCCGTTGGTGTGGTGTGGTGAGGAGAGGGGAGTATCAGCTCAGGTGTCGTCCTCGTCATCTGACTGCGGTTCAAAATTACGAGGTCCGTCCCAAAATAGCCCTAGTGTTACTTTAAGCGGGACGTTAATATAACTAAACTAAGCCTGTTTTCTTTCCGAAACATATCACAATATATGAATCAGACTTTGTTAAGGAATATACGTGGATAATAGTTAAAAAAGATATAAAAAGAAAATGAAACTAAAAGTGGAAGAGGATGAAACGTCAAAGGATATTTCTGATAAAACCCTTTTAATTTTAGTAAATACTTATTATTAGCTTTATAAAAGCTTCTCTAATGAATGCTTGTTTTCTGTCTAAAAGATCTCCTACATCTTAATTAGATTAATTAAAGGAATGCAAACGTGGAAAGGTGAAATGATGCTCAAAAAGGTTCAAAATATAAGCATTGTAAAGAATCCCTATGCCAAAGTTATTTTTTGAAAGAAAAAAAAAGAATTTATACCTCCCGAAGAATTTTTCAATATAATAAAATCTTAGTTTATTCAGAGACAAAGATTAATTCAATGTGCTGCATTTTTATGGGTCTGATGAAACTTTGAGTATATTATATTCTGAACAATCCTCCAAAAGTCACTTTTTATTCAAAATATTCATAGACTCACTCGTGGGAGAATAGGTTTAGTTCACATTTTTTACTTGCATCGTTCTTTAGTATTAAAACAATTCTTAGAAGAACATTCGATAGATAAGTCGGGGTCAAAATTTTATGTCAGTGGCAAAGAGTTTCATTTTTTTAAAAAAGACTTCTGACCTTTAATATACAATGTAGAATAGATGATAATGCGTAAGAATTTCAGTTAACACACGCTTTTATTTCTGTGCAACAAAAGTACTTTTTAGGAAGTAGGAAATATTATTTTTATCATAAATCTAGAAGTCAAAACAAAAGTGTTAATACTCATCACAATGCATTTTATAATACACAATACATTTTGATTTTTAAAGAATTCTTAAGAATGTGATTGGTATTTATTGTATGTTAATTTCTTTGTTGTATATTTTCAACCCTGTTTCTTTATTGTTGTTGCTCTAATCTCTAGATTTTCGGTGAGATCTTTTGTCTACCTTTTAGCATACAAATAAAAAAATGATTTTAATAAATAGTTTTTATTATTATTATTTTTAAAATTTTGTTTTTAATGTAACTTATTATAATAAACTTTGTGGAATTCTGTAATGCAGGGTACCCAAAATCTCTGTCGCAAAAAGATACTTAATGTACATGTATCTTCACACTATTTATAAATTGTACTCACTATATTTATAAAAATAGGATGTGAGCTTAAAATCATCATTAAACCATATGGTAGCAGCACGACAAAATAAAAACGCAATACGAAAATGAGCGACAAATATCTGATCAGAGCCTACAAACTTAATGAGAAACTTCCTTTTGCTAAAAGCGTTCAATTCAGTTTGCTTACAAATTAATTTCGAAGCGGTATGTTATCATTTGTGTAAATATTTTTATATTTAATAATAAATTTTTTTCTGAACAAAAGCTTATTTTTGGCCCATAAAATCTTTTTTGGAATGAATGGGATCTATTCGTCTTAAAAATATTCATAACGCCGAGGATGAAATGGATTGCTATTGTATTCGATTTCTAAAAAGTGGAAAGCAATGTTTAAATGTTTGGATATTTTTAATATAGTAAATTAAATGTCTGTAATTATGTCCAACATTTTATCCTTGAATGAATTTTTGTACATTGGATTAAAAAAATTACTGATTGGATTAAAAAAAGTACTATAGTTAAATATTATAAATGTTGCTTTATCTGTTCAATGTTATGATGAGTAATTTCTGTGTGTCAGTGAATGATTAACAAGCATTTAAAGTTTGGTTTGAAGCGTCCAAAATGTATATTTGGTTTTCTTCACTATACTAAGAAGCAGGAAACGCTCATTTACGATATCTGACATTCAAAAGTTGGAAGGGGAAGGGGCGTCATCGGGACTAAGCATCAGTTCATTTCTTGATTTTTTGAAATGAAATATGATGTAATGGCAAAATAGGATGCCATACCCGAGAATCAAGTATGCTTACCAAACCACTGATGATGACTGGGAAGGAAAAAGGTATATTATGTCCCGCGCATCTGTTATCCTCTCTGCCTTGCTTATTCCTTCTTGCTGTTATCCTCTCACCGCCCTTCTGCCTTGCTCTCGTTTTTACTTCCTTTGTAACAAGACCCTGAGCATATGTGGGGGTTGTAGCCTTGTACAAGGTCCACAATTTTTATACAGATGGAGGGGGAGGATAACACTTTATTAGGAAATATGTGAGAAATTATCAGGAAAACTACTTTTGCTAGTTTATCAAGCAACACTTTCATTAAATTTATGTGGTTTTTAAGCAGATTTTTTCCCCTTCTTATAGCTGGTCATGGATTAAGCGGTGGCGAAAGAGGACACATCAATGATGTCATGGATTTAGTCTCTGATGCCGCGGTGCACATTACTTTGATACGTCAGAAGTTTCCACGTCGCCCCCTGTTCATTTTGGGCCACTCAGTGGTAAGATATTTAATTCATCTCTCTGATCTTAGTTAGTATAATTTCCCTTCAATAAAATAAAGTACAAAAAGAATAATATTTCATGGATGAGAATGAAGATTACAATACGGTTTCATTGCCAAGCATGTGAAAGATTCCTTAGCCATTAAAATATTTGCCAATTTGTCATCATCTATTCTATTGAAAGACAGTCTATTTGCCTTTTGCAAGTTTACAAATGAAATTTCACCGATTGTGACCTTCGACGATGTATTGATAGAAAAAATTATTGTTTAATGACCATAGAGTAATGCCTATTAGTTCGTTGTTGCAACTAATGGAGGATTAAGGAATGGTAGAATGTAGTAGCTGGAACAACTTTCCTAATATAGAGCTTAGCTAAATGTGAAAGTTTGAAAGATAAGTACGAAAACCAATTTAATCAAGGACAAGTGTATGAATTAAAATCTGTACAAAGCGTTTCAGAATTCATTGTTCAAACTATAAGGAATGGTATAAAAAAATATTTTTTTATTTTAGGGGTGTTTAAAATGAAGTAGAAGAAAAGAGAAAAAAAATGGAAAAAAAAAAAAATAAAAAAAAAAAAAAAAAAAAAAAAACTGAAAGAAGAAACATCATTGGTTTACTTGCAGGACTATTTACAAGTGCTTCATGACAATTACTCAAAATTCCATCTACCAACAGTAAAATATGCTCGGCAATGTCAATGGACTGATTGGTGTATATAGATGGCAAACTATTTCCGCATTTTGCTGTTTCAACGGACAACAGCAGTAAAAAAGAGCAAGAGCAAAGAGATCCTTAACAGTCTGATCAAACTACATGTCAGTCATTCACCTGATTCTGCCAAATATGTAGTGTTGTTGATGGGTGAACTTGTGGGAATCTAAAAGAGCAGTTGCTCCTATATATACATTCGAGAGTCCATTGCTGTAAAGAAACGTTCATCAACAATGTTGCATTCAAACAGTTTATATTTTCTTTCATATCCATTTCTTGTGCCTCAGTGTCACCACTTGAGCTAATACATTTATGCCGTTTCTTGCCTCTACAAAAAACACTTGCACACAGTATATTTTATCACCATTTAAGGTTTGTACAGTGAATTCTAAAACATCTTGTATTTGTCAGACTATTTCAAATGGACAATAATGGAAAAAGGCAGTACAAATCAAAGATAAGATTTGCATAAATTTTGGAAGATAATAGGCATACAAAGTCTCGAGACTAATTCTGTTCAAAAAGTTCTTCAGGACAGTCAGTGAAGCGGCGTCACGGAAACGAGTTTTTTCCGTTGTTCCCCTCCGTAAGAAATCGACGGAGATGAGGTCCAGTGATCGAGAACGTGAAAAGAAAAAAAAAAATAATAGAGCTCCATTTATCGATTTGAAAACTGAATATACATCTAGTGTGTACAACAAGCCACTTGACTTTCAGATATATTATGTTACAATGGCGGTTAATTTTCTTCTGCTCTTTTACTCTTTAAAGCTATAAAAGCCTTTCCTGCATAATCTGAGAAAAATGTAGCAAGGACAGTAGATGATTTTTGCAAGTTCAAACATTTGTCTAGTATGAAATGTGCATATTGCTCGTCAGATATAAATTTCTAAACTGACAACTTCTTTGTTGTTTTTTAATACATTTGAAATAAAAAAATTAGACATACATATATTTGAAATACATTAAATACATTTGAAATAAAAAAAAATTAGACTTTGAAAATGTTAAACTTTGATTGGGAGTTGTACTGGTCTGTATAAGAGCTGTTCGCAATTTTTTCATCATATTATGTAGAAAAATGATACACGAGAGCTCATCATATATACTACAGTGTTTTCGTTAATTTAAGATTGTAGCATATGGATTGATTCGAGAACGCATAAGTCAATGAATTATGACACATAATAGCTCGTTTCTATTTTTTCAGGGTGGTCTCATTGCCATGTTAGTGTCCTGTGTTGTGGAAATTGAAGGATTGGTTTTAATTGCTCCATATTTGGTTCCAACTGAGGAAAGTGTCCCACGGGACTTTGTAAGTCTGTAATTTATTTTATTTTAGAAAAAAAAACTATTCTAGACTTGGACAATATTTAAAATGTTACCATAAGTTATAATAAGGATTTTTATGCAACTACTTTAAATACTTTCAAACAATGAAAATGTACCTTAATTATTTTAGATTGAAATGAAGCTTAAATTGAATTTTATTTTTCCAAGTAGATTGCTGCTCATTGTTATAATTTCTCATTGTTATAATAAGCTTAAAGAATTTTATTTTTCCAAGTAGATTGCTGCTCATTGTTATAATTTCCTTTTCTATTTCGTTTCATTACTGTGAAATGCTTTAAGATTTTGGGGAAAAAAAAACCCAGTAATGAGTAGAAGTGAAAAGTAATTGCATGAAATAAAATTCTTTAAGCGAGAGCTACCTCGAATACGAGGATGCCATATAAATAATCAAAATTTTGGGTTCCCATGGTGGTGGAAAAATAGTGGAGTGGCTAGTTAGCTGTATCCTTGCCGATGATGGGATGTACCTTCTTGTGAAGATTAGATCCCTGAAATGCTCGCAAGTATTTCAAAGTTTCAGATTTCACGAATTGATATTATCTTTGGATTTCCGATTGTTTAGTGTTTACAGGATGCCCACATATGAGGTTGTCATTTGCGGTAGTTATATAGGATGAAGTAGCAAAGCTGGTAATAATGCTTCCTTAAATGTAGTAGTATATACCATAAAGATGAAAACGAAATTGTTCCAACTAGAAGATAAAACAATGTATGCCATAAAGATGAAAATGAAATGCCCCATCCGGAAGATAAAACAATGTATGCCATAAGTCAGTCAGCCATCTGACTCTCCGACCCGCCACGAAGGCACACGGATTTAAACCATAAAAACTGAATGACCGGACCGCCACAGCAGCAACATTGGCGGGAACTGTGGTTGAGTCCGAAGGGCCATCACCGGCCACGGTACAATCCTTCCCGAAGGAAGTACGTCCGGTCATCAATGGGAGGAGTCAGATCCTCTACCTATTAGTGTACCCTCCAGGTGGCGAGATCCAACCACCATGCCGGAAGCATCTCATCCTCATTTCGAGGTACCCCCCCCGGGGGTTCAATGTATGTCATAAAGATGAAGATGAAATGTCTCATCCAGAAGGTGAAACAATGCATGCCATAAAGATGAAAAGGAAATGTCCATTTAGAAGATAAAACATCACCATTTACTTTGATAAAAGAGTTTAATCCTGATTAAGGGAGTGTGGAATGAGCAAGATTCGATGTGAAGATTTCTTGTAAATTCTGCTGAAGCACATTTTGTATTTCGAACCCATTTTCATCTAGCCCAAAGGGATTTAATTTATTAAATTCAGATAATGCGAAGATACTTTGAAAAGCATAATTATGTTCTAAGGAAAATAGGAGGCTATGTGGGGATGGGGAATGCTCATATGGGGGGATTGTGAATGCACATATCAAACAATGGTCTAAGTGATCTTCCTAAAGTTTCATTTTCATATAAATGGATTTCCATATTATATATATGTATACAACTTCTAAGCATCCATTAGAAGTGGAAAATATAGCCCCTTTCTTTCATATATTTTTTTTTCATGCTGATGGGAATTTACATCTGATCAAAATTTAAAATTCTCTTATATGATTTCCGCAGTCATCAGAATGTACTAATTATTTACAATTGATCTATGCCTTTCATATTCCTTCTTTTTTATATTTTATTAACTAATATACCAGATATTGTATCGATTCAATAACTAGCTTTCATTAACTCGTAATTTTTATCCTCAAACGTATTGTTAAAATTACTTCTAGGATAAATCCTCGAGCTACTCACAAGCGACAGCGTGTTTGCCTATTCAATTTCAATGATACTCATTCCTTTTGCTCCGCTCTCCTCGGGCCTTATATTAACTCTCTGAACCCGGATAAAGGGAGAATTGAATTGCTCGTGGTAATTTTTTTTTGTCCCTGGAACAGAACTGAATCGCTCTTTCCATTAGAGAAATTTCAGGAGGAAGGATACCAGCTGTTGACATCTGTTGTCATCTGCTGGCATTTAATTGGAATTGTAAAATCATGCTTGGTTTTGTTCCAAATAAATTTACATTGGTTAGTAAGAAAAAAAATAACAGAAAAAAATTAAGAATTAAGACGCCTGGAATATTTAAATCTTTTTAAAAATTATATATCTTTTAAATTTTTTTAAAAATAATATATTTCGTTTTAAAATTTTTAAAAAGAAATTTGACTTATTTATATTTTAAGTGTCTAAAAGAGTCCGCTGTCCCCTTAAAGTGAATTGTATTGAATAACAGGTGCATGGAAAAGTTTTTAATTTAAAAGCAATTTTAAACCAAAGGAAGCATAAAATAAATTATGAAACTTTTTTAAAACATAATTTAAATACTTAAATGCAAAGGTTTCTGAAACCACTGATGTGAAACCAACTGAGAAAAAAAATAGGAACACAATAACTCATAAACGAATTTTAAAATATGAAAAATAAAATCCCAGAGTAATGTTCTAGTACTTAAAAGATTATATTAAATAGAAAAAAGATCATGTACATCATACTTGTAAATGAAATGAAAGTGTAAAATTAGATTACATTGAAAAAATTGCAAAAAGACTCGAGATATTCCCCAAAATCAAGGAGCCCGTAGGCAGCTGCCTGTTTAATAATGCGATCCTGGAAAGAAGAAAGTATAGATTGAAACTATCATATATATTTTTTCTGATTTCTTTCTCAAATGCATTATCTTATTTATTAAGTTTGAATTTTTCTAATGATATAGATGATTTCAAATGAATTTCGACTGCTAAATTCTATCCTAACTTCTTAAAATATTTCTCATATAATGCATAAAGATTCATTCAAATGCGAAGAAAAGAAGGATTATTGGATTATTTAAGAAAAATAATCCAAAATCTAAGTGTTGATATAAAATGTAAATCAATACTATTTAATCTTCAACAATATAGTGTGCAAGGAGGTGGCCTTACCTTAATCCACTGACTGCGTAATTTTAAAATCACTATTTTGAGGCGATGTTTGCAAATGAGTTCAAATCTTTTTCAAATAAAGTGAACTGATACTATATGTTACACGATAATAATATGTTATAATAAAAATATGTAATCGTAAAAATAAACACTACATTGCTAAAAATACGGGATGCAATAGAAAATGGACTGATTGCTAACCCGCGGAAGCAGCTGGAAGATTAACCGGTTACCTCCACTCACCCGAAGGTACACCAGCAAATCTGATTGGTAGGGCCACCTGTTTGGCTGAGTCTGAAGGTCCATTACCGATCACGGTATAACCCTTCCCGTGGGAAGCATGTCCAGTCCTCGACAGAAAGTAGCTGATCCCCACCATTTCTGTACCCACCCAGGTGGCGAGAACCACCGGGATACCGGAAGCTACCCGTTTTCATGTATTTTCTGCAAAATGTTTTAATTTTGAGACATTAAACAATTATTAATCTTCTTATTGTCCCTCCAAGTTAGGGTGGGGAACACATCTGTACATTTTTTTAAAAGTATTTTTTGAATTTATGTTATGTTATGACACCAATGTTTTGTCCAGCACTGTAGAAAATCGTTTTCAATGTACCATGGATATCATTCTTAGCAGGAAAAAATGATAATTCTCACATTTAAAATCATTAGTTTAACTAACGTTTCTTCTTTTCTCAGTAAATTAATCTTTTATCCATTCACAGAGAAGAAATGTAGTAGAAATTATAAAATATTCTTACTTGTAGTCTGTGAGACCTACAAGTAACTCTTACTTCTATAAATTCTTGGAATATATCAATATAATTTACTAACCAAATTTAATGTCTTTTTGAAGACGGAGGAGAGGGGATGCCAGCTCAGGTGTCGCCCTCGTCATCTTACCGCTGCTCAAAATTACGCTTTCCATCCCCAAATATCCCTAGTGTTTCTTCAAAACAAATTGTTAAGGTTACTAATTTTGTAATTGAATTCGGAAGAAAAAAATCATTATTATTTATAACTCATTTTATCTATTCAAAAGGAAAAATGTAGTTCAGATTATAAAATACTCTTTTATAATTCATGAGCACATCAGTTTAGTTCACTAGCGAAATTTAATTATCTTCTAAATTTCATTGATGGCATATGACAAATTAAATGCTACACACTAGTTTGGTTTTCCATAGCATTAGAAAATTTTTAATAAATCTTATGAATTAATTTGAAAGATTTGCTATTTTAGTTATCCGCATTTTATTAAGAGTTGATTTTTCTTCTTTTTAGTTGCTGGTTTGAAGACTAATTTTTAAAAAAATGTTAGTTTTGTTATATCTTTTAGAAAACATAATTTAAACCGATGTTTGAATTATAAAAATTAGTGTTCCATTAGCACAATTGCTACAAATACAGTTAGGCAATCTTTCATTGAATGAAACAAGGATTACTCTTTTCTTTCTCGTATTAGAAGAGAGAAGATTGTAATCGTGAAAGAATTTTAACTACAGATTTCGATAAATCATCTTCTTTTAGATTTTAGTAATAATAATAATAATAAATGGAACTTCCGTCTGTGAACACGATAGCTTAGAAAACTAGGTGATGAAATAAGCTAGGAGAATGAAATTTCGTAGTTTGTTTGCCTGTTTATTTTATTTATTTCCATGTGAGTGTCATAAATCTTGAAACTCAAAGAAATTAATGATGAGAAGTAGTATGTATTTTTCTCACCATATTTCTAAATTTGTGTTATATTTCGAAAAAAGGTCGCCAAATTGTTGACTGTCCATCGGCCTGCCTATTCGTGTATATGGGGACACGATAACTGAAAAAAGGAGGAACACATGGGCTGTAGCGTAATGTGAGCTATTTTGCGTCCGTTTGTGATTCCCGAATTAAATATCGCAATGACTCGATCATTCAAAGTACCTCGAATGCTATGGTAGGGCGGAAGTGCTTGCTTTTGCAATTACTGCACATCATGTCTTTGAGGAGTAAAATAGTCCAAAAGGAATAGGCATTGCTTCCTGAAACATACAGTACTAAAAAATATTGAAACCTAATGATCTGACCGTTTTTATTTTCGTCCCTACTTAATAAAACCAATCATCATTTGCTTGAATGCTGCTCCAGGGTTATTTAAGAACGTATTTCATAATTGTGAAGCATGATTAGCTTACAAGCATATTTAGACTAGCAGCTCCATCTTCAAACTTCCGCACCACATTTATTGGAAGAAATTTGACATCATTGAATTTAGTGGGTACTATGACTCCTCACTTCCGATCTTAAGCGAATCAGGTCTCGAACATGGTCTGCTATCTGACCATTATGGCTCATTTTAGAAAAAGTTTTTCTTTATAATTTTGAGGTATGAAGCAGGAATCGATGTTTCCGCACCTTAAAAATTCATGCTTGGAAATATATTGTTGCTGTTTTATTAAAACGTCATAAGTCAAAAATCGCACATGGCAAAACAAACATAGTTGTTTTGATGTAACAGTGGTGGAACCACTAACGGCATACGTAATTTTATGATAACATTCAGCAATCACATGGCACAAACATTGAGAGCAAACCTATGCAAGTAATTTGCTTCAATAGCATATTTTGGAAAAATTGACATGCTGCATTTTGATTTTCTGATATTTGATATATTTGGATTTGTAATTTGATATTTCGTTCTATTACAGTTGCCTATTTTGAGGGGTTATGACTCAAACTCCCCAAACAGGAAAATCAATAAAACGGATTTGCCTCTAATGACAGCTGACGAGAGTGTAATGCGGGTGCTGAGAATTGATTATTTATGTTATAGAGGCGACTGGTCCGCCAGAACCATTTGTTCCTTGTTAGATGTTAGCGAAGTAAGTATATAAACATTTTTATTATCTGCTGCAGATATATATTAAGAGTAAAAATTATATTAACACTCAAATGGAATAAATAGGTTGAGGTGTCATGGAAATAATTTTTCACATCTGATGGCCAGCTACATTTATATAATTTGAGTGGTAGCATAGTTTTGACTCATCCTGCATTTATAAATATTTTATAAAATAATTCTAACATTTCTAATATAAAAATTAAAGTTGTTATAAATATTTGCATGGATTTTCGCTTACTACACAATAAAAGGATTACGACGCATTAAAAGGGATAATTCATTAGCATGCGATAAAGTTTTTAAGACTCTTTACTTCATAATAATTAAAATTCATTTAAATTTAAAATTCATAAAACTCGTAAAATTAAGGAAAATAAAAAACGGTTTTCAGATTTAGCATCGATAAATCACGGAATTTTTTTTTATGGTAAGAAAAAAAAATAGCCGATAGATGGCGTTTCGTACATAAGTGAAAGCCTAGACACTCAAATAACAAAAATAATGTTATCAAATCAATTATTATTGCAATATGTGTTCAACATGTCCACCACCACAAGTGATTATCCATTTAAGGCGTGTCACAAATCCAGCAACGGTAGAATGCAGCATGGCCGGCTGTATATATGGCATCTCTCGGCGGATTGAATCTTTCAGTTCCGACAAATTGGATAGATGGGATCGATGCAGCCGGGATTTTAAATTTCCCCAAAGCCAAAAGTCTGATGGTGTCATATCTGGTGACCGAGAAGGCCTTGGAAACTTGCAACGTCTACTAATGATTCTCTCTTCCCCGAACGTCTGTATTCGGAATTCCTTGACTGGAATCGTAATGTGACTTGTTGCTCCATCTTGCATAAACGTAACAGCAGATAGCGCATCTTTTCCACGCAAACGTGGACCAACCTCTTCGCGCAGAAGCATTAAATAACGCTGAGCATTTACTGTCACCGTTTTCCACCCATTTACCAGACACTGTGTTTCAAAGAAGATGGGTCCTATGGTGAAAGAACCTGTGAACCCACACAACATTGTGACTTTGGGGGAATGCAGTGGTTTCTGAGCTTACACTCGTGGATTTGACTTCGGCCAGATGCGATAGTTATGTGTACTAACGTCTCCATGGAGAGAAAAATGAGATTTATTTGTCCACAAGATGTTAAAGACCCAGGACAGATCTTGTTCAATTTTGGAGAGAACCCATCTCGCAAATGCTTCTCTCTCTACAGTATCCGATGCTAAAAGCTCATAGCAAGACTGTAATTTGTATGGATACTGATTAAGAACTCCATGAAGAATGTTACGTATTGAGGATGGTGGTAATCCCAAGCGTCTGCCAGCTTCTCATGCATTTCTAGACCCTTCTTCTTCTTCTTCTTGTATACCGACGATCACCCCTCCACCACTGAACGTAGCAGTATAGACAGGATTTTTTCTGGCCGATTTGTATCTTTAGCATTGTCCATCCTTACATTGACCGATTTATCGAACTGACTTTCTCTTCAAGGTAATTGGCTACAAAGTGGTAAATTACTGTCCTTCCTCCTCATCTTCCTAAAGAAGGAACAGGCCATCACTAAAAGAAAATCTCCGCGAAATTCTAAATATTTCTCCAAATTCTCGTTTCATAACAACAGGAATTCGAGCACTTTCAAACAGTTGGTAAAAAATGTACAGTTTTTGATATCATATCTTTCAGAGTTTTAAGATTACCTGATACCATCACTACTTTACTTAAGCCATTATTTTCAACTTTCATATTCTTTCTCAGTTTCGAGGTTTCTATGCATTCCTTTAAATGGTGGTATACAATACCGATTCCTCCACGAATGCATTTATTTTCCTACATTCTTCCAAATCTTTGGAAATATGCAGGGAATCTTTCATGTCCTGATATAATTTGGATTACCAGTGGATGGTATCTTTTTATTTTTATTTCTGGATCAGGAATAAAGTCATAAATTACTCTTCCTTTTTCGGACATATATCATCTGTCGAACCATTTCTTCTCTTAATTCCCATTTGAAGACACCATTTGTTTGAGGACAATTTTGTCTGTGTCGCCAACTTTGCATATTGACCTGCCTTTTCATAACCATATATCCCTATATGGTCTTTAACCCAATTGAACTCTACCCACTTGTTAATTTTTACACTTTTTATCTTGTCTTTTATCGTCTATATTTCCCTATTACAATTGTGAGATGATTGTATGGCTTGTAGGACTGACAGAGAATCTGGAAAAATTGAGCACTTCTGTCCGTCTTCGGCCCTTTCACAATATTCAATGGTCATCTTTAAAATTTGCACTTCTGCCTGGAAACTTGTGGCATGGTCCGATACTCTACACGATCTCTTTTTTTATTATAGTAGTATACTACAATTACAGCTCCTACTTTATTTTCTTCTTTTGAACCATTCGAAAAATTTCTATTCCATCCATATCTGGGATTTTGATTTGAAAACCATGAATAAACCCTTCTCCAGAGTGTTGTTCGAACTTGTCAAAAAACATCTCATAAATTTTATTTCTGAAGCATTTGTTTCCTATTTTAACTTTATTACTAGTAGTTCTTATTTGAAATTTAGTGAATATTTCCGTTGCTCTGAGATCCATTGGCAAAATTCCCGTTATCACTTGAAGGGCTTCGGTAGAAATGGTTCTATATGTCGCAGACATAATGATGAGAGGGCACCGTTGGATTATATTTAATGCTTCTCTGATTTTCTTTAGATTTAGCCCATGTCCCCATGCTCGAAAAGAGAAAATGACTCAATGGCCTCAGTGTAGATTCTTCTTAGACGGTATTTCCTTGTTCTATAAAATTTATCAGCAACTGTCACTAGTTTATATGTTAATACCTCCACTTTATTCTTGACCTTACTAAAATGCAACATAAATGTTAATTTACTGTCGCATGTAACTCCCAAGTATTTAATTTGATTAGACACATTTATATTGTTATTGCCCATTTTTATGTTAGGCGGATCTGTTAATTAGTCCCTGCTGCGGTTTCAGAAGCTAATGTTTCCATTTCGGCAGCAACGCGCTCCGAACGTGTCTGCATTAGATTTGGTCGTCCGGGCATTACACGATCTTCCAGCGATCCAGTTCCCTCAAATCGCTGAACAAGCTTTATGAGGCCTGCCACTGTTAAAGGTCCTTTCCCATTCTTCCCATTTTTCTGAAGTGGGAATTGAGACAATGCAACAGTCGCTGATTCCTCTTTCAGGTAAAACAGCTACACCAAAAAGCTTATCTTTTCCACGTAGCATCCTTGTTTACTTACATAACATGCAACGGAGAACTGATCCTGGATTAAGAGCCTAAGTATTTATAATCGCCTGTCTCATTTGCATATTTCCAACTAAGTCGTTCATATCAGCGCCATCTATCGGCTATTTTTTGAATTATTTTTTTTTACCTAAAATATTCCGTGACTTATCATAGGTAAATCTGCAAATCGTTTTTTATTTTGCTCAATTTTACGGGTTTTATGAATTTTTAGGGACTTTTTGTCCACTCAGTTTATATACATGGTTATATATTTAATTTAACAGAAAATTTCCCACTTTTTTAAAAAAAAGGTTTTTAATCATATTAAATGTGAACTGCGTTCCTTATTTTGAATTTTTTTTGTTCAACTGTTTAACTAATTAACTTAACTCAACTTAACGGCATGACCTACCTGTGTTCCTCGAAATTAAAATCCTCCCATGTATAATATATATTACGTAGAAACTATTTTTCAATGAAATATTTTAACATAATAAACGCGCTTAAAGACATACGTATTTAAATGAAAGAGTAATAAAAAACAGCGGTAGAGTAGTTCAATGTTTTAGCATTGACTAGCAAAGGAATAACTATATATTTTTTATTTCAAAATCATTTGTCTTACATATTTTAAATAATTAATAACGAAAGAAAAATGACACAAAAAGGAAATGGGTATTGTTATAAAGTTGAATTTTATAATTTTATGGTGGTATAAATAGTTTCTGCTGGGAAAAGGTAAAATATTGATTAATTTCTCACAAACTGAAGTGACTGTTGTCGTCGCGCATCTGTTTCATTTGCTCGGAAAAATCTTTACATTTCCTGACTGTATTAGAGCGACTGATTTTTGCTTGCTTTTAAGCTTTGCAAAATTACTACATTGAAACATGTGGAAACTTAGTTAAGAGATATATATCAAAATGAAACAGAAATAAAAAAAATAGTACTAGAAGTATTTTAAAGTTAACATTAATTTTGATATTAACTTTGAAATTCTCTACCTCTTGTGTTACTCTCCTGTCTCGTTTTATTTATATTAAGATTGTTGTATTCTGAGTGTTGGATAATTTTTATCCATTAAACATCTTATTTGCTAAAATTAAAATTTGTAAAAATAATAAATGTATGAACTTATTTTTATTAGTTATTTATATTAATTTCGTAATCAACAATTAATTAATTATCAACATTTATTAAGTAATTATCTATTAATTATGATAAACTTAATAATTTAAATTGATTAAACATTGTGTACTCAAATGTAACAAATTTAATTAACTTTATATAACTAGGAAAATGATGAGCTTAAGGTAAAAAATTTATTGTTATTCTAGTATCTCATGCTTTAAGCGTTAAGGGGTATAGGTTGTTATTTTGCACAAAAATCAGTCAAATCTTAGAATTTATGCTTATTTAGTGTTAACCGATTTTGTTCATTTTCTCACTAATTAGTCAATAAACAGCATTTCATAAAATAAAGGTTTTTGCATTTAATCAGTCATATTTTCACTGGAAAGAAATAATACAAGAAATATTTCAGAATTTCACGTAAAACTTAACCAATATATAATATTATCAAAGATCAAATCAAATAATATAAATATATAAGTTATATGATAATATCAGTCATAATTATTATCATATAATTTATTCTTTCCTTGTCACTAAGGCTCTAGAAATGGTGTGGTAAATTCTTTTTGCCATGTCTCTAAAATACTACTCGCTCATCTGACGTGATTAAATATTTTTGCAATTTTTCTGAAATGCACTGCGAAGACTAGGAAGGAATTTGTCGCTTTTGTAGATTTCAAACAATATTACAGAATATTTTCTAATGCAAATTATTTAATTGGCATTTTATTTTTAATAAAAAAAGGAGACGGAAATGTCAAATAAAAACAGAGAATTTGTAAAAATGTTTTAGTTAATTATGATCCTGTATGGAGCATAATATATAGAAATAAAATTTTTGGTAGTTATCAGGCATCTTACTTTTATGTCAGGCATCTTACTTTTATGAGTTGCCAAAATCCTAACAGAAAACAGCAATCCGTGTCCAGGATTTCCGAGGGGTTTATGGTATCAGACAGTTTTGGCTGACAACAGGATGGCTGACATGTTGAAATTATTGTCAATCTTGTAAACCATTCACTAAATACCAGTAAATAAAAAAAAATTAGCCATCGTTGAACATCTTTCTACTTGAACAAATTTGTCATATATTCGGCAATCTTGTTGACGGATTTTATATCGGTAATAACAATGAAGGCTTGGCAAAGCTTCGATGGTTAGAACCAAAGCATGTAGTTGTAATTGTCAAAATATCGCCATCTCTTGTGCCTCATGTTGTTTTCCTTGGCTATTTCCCGAGTCACAGGTGACGGTGCATGTTCGAATCCTACTCATGGGGCTTCCTTTTTTTTTGGACACAATGCTAAAAATTAAATTTTATAAAAAATAGTTTGACACAGGCCTTGAGTTTGCGATAGTGTAATATGTAGTTCAAATGAATCAGGAACAATAAAGATAAAACTTTTGTAATTTGTTGCTTTTATTTCCTGGTTGAATTTTAATATCAGTTAATCATTAATTAATTACCCATTAATCATTGATTAAATTAAATTTTGATGCGTCTCAATGGTGCCCTTGGCACTGAATTAATTTTGTAATATTAAAAATTAGGAAAAAATAATAATAATAAAAAGGAGTTAACAATTTATTTTGAACTTCCTTAAAAAATTGCGTTTTTTAAAAATTGGTTTTAATTAAAAATATTGTGAGCAGATTATTTTCAGCTATCCCATCCAACAGAGGATTATTGCTCAATCTTAAAGCAGTGCATATTAAAATCTTTTTACCTGTAACTTCATTTCTATTAAGTTAACAAATTTGCCGTGAACCCAGTGCTGGAAATGGAAAAAAGAAAATGGAGCCACACTTGATAATAAATGCATAAAAACATCGAATTTAAAATATTGTTCAGCTAATTGCATTGAAATGAGTTAAGTCAGCATTATTTTCTTATTTCTTTTCATTTATAAATACTGTAGAAACTGAAAAAAAACAACAACCATTGTGATATTAGTCCAAAGTATTTTCGGGAGCTAAATGAAAGTAACTGAAGAAAAATAGTGTTTGAATTTTCCCAGAAGAATTTTCAAAGAAATTATTTCTTAATTAATTGTTATTTATTTATTTTAGAAGGCTCTGGACAAGGGTTGTGAGATAACAGTTCCCTTTATAATAATGCATGGCATTAAAGACAGGGTTTGTGACTTGGAAGGACCGATAAGACTCACGGAAGAGTCACATTCTTCCGACAGTCAGATGAAGGTGAGATGATTTTTTTTTTATCATACTCTGTTTCTATGAAATTTAAATGAGTTTCTGATAAGATAATGTAGCATATGCTTTTAAAATGCCACTAATTTCGGGAAAATATAGTAATATCATTTAATATAATCCTTTTAAAAATATAGATTTGCCAGAACGCTCCATGAGAATTTAGTTTTTATAGTTACATTATTATTCAGAAAATATGATATGATACATTTCATTCATTGTTTCTGTTATTTCTGAAAAGAAGTTTTTATTTTGGAAAATAAAAGGATTTTTTTTCTGAAATAAAACCTAAAATTGCAAAGAATTTTAAATAACAAAAACAATAACAAAAAACTGTTTCATGGGTGATGATTACTAACATAATAAAAATGGCATTTTGCAGAGTGATTCAAAAGTCAATGTCAAAATTTTTTACAGTTAATAGAGTTCACTATAAAAAATAAGTTTTAGAAAGGCCATGGAGCAAGCAACTATTGTAGTAGTAATGTCTTTGCCTAGCATAATTTTACTAAGAATTCAACTTCTAGACTGAAATTTTCGGAAATTAAAATGCAAAGCACAAGTGTTTATTCTTGTTTGATAAGAAAACCGCATAATTAAGTCATAGTTTCCTGAAACAAGCTTGTATCCAGGATGGCCGAGTGGTTATGGCTTCAGCTTTCGCTCTTCAGTTGAAAAGCACTGGTGCCCAGGAGCGGAGTATTAGGAGCGAATTAAACGGAAGAAATATACGAAAGAAAATTACATATCGAATAGAAAAGAAATTTCTCTCCAATTGTTTTTTCGAAATACGATTATGCAATAAAAAGGCCTCCAGTTTGATGTCTGCAAGTATTATAAAGATTCAATGTCTGCTGCTTTCTCATAACAAGAGTTAAGCAACTATATTAGACAAAGCTATGCAAAATTAAGTGGCATTGAAACTCGACATGAATTTCAGAGGAAATAATAAAAGTGAAATGAGATTTTTTTAAAAATCACTTTTTCATCAAGATACTAAAAAGAAAGAATCAACTGTTTTATCAGAAATATGGATATTAAAATAATATCGTAAAAAGCATGAGGAGCCGCTAAAAGTTTCCAGGTAAATTAGACTTTTTATCAAATTTGTAATTGATATTTATCTTTAATGGATATTTAGTAATTTACGATCTTATGCCACTCATCGTGGATAAATTTCTTTATAGGATTATTACCAGCCTCATACCACTTAGTTTGGATGCCCAATTTTTTTATTTTATTTATTATTACTTTTCTCGCTTTTTAGTATATTAATAAAACATGGTCTTAAGACTTATTATTTTACATATTTTAGTCTTTAATATATGTCATAGCTATCAATATTAAAATCCATTTTTCTTACACTCACTACAAAATGGCACCACTCATGTTATTGTTGTGTTGTGACTTCTGGCACTTTTCAAGCCCGCTGACAGTTATCTATAAGCGATTCATGCAGAGTGAACGTCTCTTCTTTTTTCAGTAGCGCCAAATAGGGTCAAGAGTACGACTTAGCGATTTCATGCGTCACATTCGCTTGCACCCACTCTTTTTACAGGGGGCACATTCGCACACCTCACAGATAGAACACAGACGAAGAACAACCATGCTTGAACCGGGAAGCGAACCCGGGATTCCCAAATCGCGGGAAAGAGAGCTACCCCTATGCCTGGGTGCCGGCCACACCACTCATAATTAATCATAATTTTATTAAATTCAGTTGATTAACTGACAACCAAGCTCTGAAAATATTAAAATATTGTAATGCCCTTATGAGCACTTAATTAGATGTAGAATTTCAGTACTAGCTTATGAAGCAGAGATAGACAAATTTAATACAAAATTTCATTTTTACATGTATGGGATAAACTGAGTTAAATGAAAACTTCCAAAAATCCATCTTATTAGACAAAAGAAAAGTTTTTAAAGAAGTTTTATGTTAAAAAAATCTTTCATGCGCATTATTATTCGTTTATTTCTCCTTTACAGATTTACTTACTTGGTCAACATAATCTTATGGCACAACCCGGCGAGGTGGGCAAAGATGTCATGGATTCCACAGTGCAATGGCTGGACGAAAGGGCCCCTTGAGAGTCCCTTAAATCGTCGAATGACTACAATTTTATTCCATTATACTATTTTAATTTAAAAATGTTGCATTGTTTAATGCGGTATTGTAGAGTAGTATTGTAATGTAGC
>JAPMOR010117133.1:406527-477423 GCA_026543865.1 Argiope aurantia
AATTTATTTTATTTATTATTTATTATAAATTTATTTTATTTATTATTAATAAAATTATTTATTATTTATTATAATTACATTTTAATAAGATTATATATTATTTATTATAAATTATTTATAAAGTGGTATTATATAAAATCATTTTAAAAATGTTACTATTTTATTTGTTTCTGAAGATTTAAAAGCTGTGAATCTTAAAAATAAATCTTTATTGTTTTAAAAGTTGTCGTTTTCTTTTGCTGTATTCATCTTTGGACTGTTTTTTCTTCATTTCAATTTTTGTATGTCCCCTTTTAACTTAGAATTTGCTTATTCAGACTGTATTCAAAATTGGTTCTTTCATATCGAAAATTATAAGTGATTTTACTTTCTCGAAAACAAAGTACGCAAAGAAAAAAATATTGTAATCGTCAAAGACAATTCTAATTCGAGATTTTGACGAACCACTTAGTTTTAGACTTGAGTCCGAAAAGCATATTTTTGGAAATAAGTATCTTTTCCCATCTGACTTTGAATAAAAACTCTTTGAGCTAAAAAGATAAAATTTAGTATGTAGTTTTCACCCCAAATTTGTAAATATAATTTCATATTTTATTCAAAATCCATAAAGTCTGTCTGTCTGTGTGCCCAATTGCATGTGAACATGATTACTTCGAAATAAAAAGAGCTAAATGGACAGAATACAGAGTTTGTAACACTGTTTCCTCATATAAAGTGTAGATTATCAAATTTTGAACTAAATTCTTCAACAAGTTATCCGCCTGATGATCTGTGCAGTCGCTTGCATGTAGATGGGTTACTCAAAAGTGCAACTACTTAGATTAAAGAAATTTAGCATGTGTTCTTATTAATAAAATTGTAGTTCGATGTTAAATTTCAGTATTATTTGATCATCAAAAGGACACTAAAAATAATTTTTGAGTTTTCTTATCTATATTACAGTGCATAAAATAATAATGTGCATAAAATTCTGCGCCTCTTGAAATTCACAACTCTACCCAAGGCTCGCATTTTCTACGCGTTGATACGACCTACACTGGTGTGCAAAACTTAAGCAACGGGTATGTTTTTCGCCATAACTTCACGAAAAATCATCTGAGAGACATGAAATTCAGAAATGAGATACAGCATTTTGTTCTGAAAGAATGACGAAAGCATAGTTAGGCAGAAATGAATACAATGCACACAGTATGGAATCAAACAAAAAATGCTTTATTGAACTCATAGTATCGTTACACATGATTGTCTGTCCAAGAGGAAAAACAGCAAGCAGATGTTCCTTAGTATGGGATATGCCCTCCCCTTACTGCAATGGTTGCTTCGCACCGTCTCCCCATACTCAGCACCAGATTGTCCAACAGTACTTGAGGTAAGAGTGCCCATTCCTCAATCAGCATCTGTTTAAGTTGTCGGGTGTTCCCAGGAGGATGTAATCGTGCCGCAAGGAGTCTCCCCAAAGCATTCCACACATGTTCTATCGGATTTAAATCAGGACAGCACGCCGGCCAATCCATTCGAGTGATATCTTCACTTTCCAGGAGCTCCTCAACAGCATGAGTCCTGTGTGGCCGTGCATTGTCATCCATAAAAACGAAGTCTGATCCAATGGCACCTCGGAACAGACGCACATGGGGAAGGATCACCTCCTGACAATAGCGATCTCCAGTTACGGAACCTCTGTCGAAAACGTGGAGCTCAGTCCGCCCGTTCATCATAGTGCCTCCCCAGACGACAACTCCAGGACCACCGAAACGGTCTCTTTCCGTGATGTTACTGGAATGAAACCGTGTCCCGACCTCTCTCCAAATCAACTGGCTTTGGGAATCGCTTGTGGCACTAAAACGACTCTCATCTGTAAAGACGACACGACTCCATTGAGGAGATGTCCAGTTTTTGTGCTCCCTGCACCACTCTAAACGGTGCCGCCGGTGGGAAACTGTCAAAGGGATGCAGCGTTCAGGACGGCGGGCGAATAGGCCACCTTTTTGAAGGCGTCTGGAGACAGTAAAACGCGACACTTGTCGCCCCGTTGCTGCACACAGTTCTGAGCAATGGCGCTTGCTTACTGGTTTCGGGTTCTTTTCACCTGCAGGACGATATGTCGGTCATCCACTGCAGTTGCTTTCCTGGGGAGGCCACCACCAACCTTTCTCACAGCTGTACCTGTGGTTTGGAAGGCTTTCCAAGCGCGTGAAACGACACTTTTGTTGATTCCGAACTCTTCAGCTACACTGGTCACACTACGCCTCTCCTCCAGCTTTCCGATCATTCTTCCACGTGTGAAATCGTCCAGGTGATTTCTGCTAGCCATATTTCACGAATTAACTCACGTGCACTTGCAACGAATGTCTTTAATTGCGTCTCCGTCCTTCCTTTTATTGTAGTGTTGAGCTGCGCTCGCCTTCCGCACGTGTTTTGCGTTCGCTCACGTCGCCTGTGACGTTTTGTTCCTGATATTTGCATACGCATGACCTTTCTCTTGAATTACGTGTTCATTGTACTGATCGCAAGAACTCCTTTTCTTCAATTTCATGGCTATCTGCTTAAAATTTGCATTGTTGCTTAAGTTTTGCACACCAGTGTATAATACTTCTATTACAGAGGTTTTTGGAAAGTTTCGCGGAGATCCCTTCCGCCGATTTATTCTGGGATAAATTTGAAGTCGTAAGAGTGCTTTTTAAGATTTTAATCAGGATAGTCTTATTAAAGCATTCGTTTGTATAATTTTCAGGTATGTTCACGACACTGCTTTCTGCAAACTGTTGTAGGGCAAATACAATTAGTAACACAAACTTGTCCTCTGGAGTTAACAATCAAAGAATTACATTTAACTTATGTTATAGTGAATATAAAGCTGAATTCAGTTTTGCTTTTCATGAATATTGTTGCTTAAATAATTCCGGTGGTTATATGGGAAATTTAGTTCAACAAGCTGGATAATGGAAACAACGCTTTGTTCAAAGAATATTCCAGGTAACACAAAGCACAGGTAACAAAAACATAGCCAAGATTTACACAAAGACAATACTTGTAAGTATGTATCAATTTTTATAAAATGGGAGGAATGAATTATGCGGTAAATGTAAGTAAATTTTATATTACACAATTTATTTTGCAATTGTTAAAATGATGAGCTTCTTTAAATACTCTTTGGCACAATTAGCGGCCATTGATGAACATCTTGTTCGACCAGGTTATTGATTTTTGGCTGTTAAATTATTATTCTGTATCGCTTTTATTTTTAAAATTTTACCTTGTTATTTGATGAGACTAAAATATAGGAATTTATTTGAATCTACTGGAAATTATGCGCGTGCAAATTAAAAGTTGTATATAGAGCTAAATAAATCCAACTTGCTTTGAGTCAATATCAGAAGTCATTTTTGTGAGATAATAGTTTGAAAGATATGAACATTGATTTCCTTAAGCAAACCAGAGTGATTATTTGGCGATGAATCAACTTTATGCCCAATTCGGTTTATCTAATAAGATCACACTTTCTTCATTTTCTCCGAACTAAAATAGAGAAGAGGTCATCTAAAAAGATAGCAGGTGTGAATTACAAGCTGCATTCAACATGCCAGTTTATTTCAGCCTTCTGTTTGACATCTAGCATCTTTATATATATTTTTTATCTGGCTGAATGGAAGTTTCAAGGATCGATTCTTATTATGTTTTGTAACTCACCTTGAGAAGCTCTGAATTAAGCGCAACTGTAAAAACGTTCAACGAAACACTTAAAAACCTTTGTATGATGTTTGTTTACATTTGTTATCATTCGTCAATAAGAAATACACAAGGTAGCGTTTTATATGCAGGGTGAGTTTCAGCTGATCTGCCAAACGAAAAAGAGTGTCAGGAGAGTCCAAGTGAATCATAAAACACTATGTCAATACTGTCGTATATCTTGCAATACAGTGATACAGTGATTGTACAATACGAATACAGTGATTGTTCTACCAATTAGAAAAAAAAATCAGTCAAATTGTTTAGTTTAGCCAAATTCAGATACAGCATATCAAGTTTTAATTAATATTTGAGCATATATATTACGAGGATCTGCAATGAAACTATCCCGAGAATGCTAGGGCAAAAAAGACTTCATGGAGTTTATGATAAATTTTTGGCAACTATTACATTTTACTTTTATGTATAAATATTGTCTTGCTTGCTTTTATTTGTGTCTAAACAGAATTGAAAATGTTCGTGAGGAAATATATAATAAGTTTAAATTATTGCTCTGCTCACAAACGGCTATAACTATTGAATGAATAATAATACAGATTTAATAGATGGAGGCTCAAAATGAGCGCTTCCATGGTTTCCAGCCCCGTCACGGTACATCTACTACAGATGGAAGGACTTTCACAACCCTGAGGTTTCCTAGTGATATGGTCTCTTTTCAGATTCACCCTCCCCTCTAGCTTTTGCTTCCGGCCATTTTACTTTTCACCTCTCGGTATTCGGAGGCCTCGGAACTGGAGAATTTCAGGTTCGAGACCCGATTCCACAGGTAAACCGCCACGTAAGTGGATGCGGTGCACTTTCCCGCGTGTGTGGTGTGGAAGTTTGGAGGGGGTGTCAGCACAGATGTCGCCCTCCGACCGCAGTTCAAAATTACGAGGTCCATCCCAAAATAGCCTTAGCGTTGCTTTAAAACGGGACGTTAATATAACTAAACTAAACTCGGTATTCGAATTCTTGAGTACATGACATTTGCGCACGGATCTTAAATGTCCAATAAATCATTTACAGCTAATGAATGAGAGCGATTCATGTAGATTATTAGGCTTAGTAGTTGTGGACAAAATTGCTTAACGAGCAGATAAGGAATGCAAATGCATTCGTATTTGAATTAAGTCTTGGTGCGTAAACAGAATGAAAATGCGCTGAAAGTTTTGTACATAACAAAGTTTAAAAGAAAATTTAATAAACGGAAACTAAGGAAATTATAACACATAAATGAATAAAATTAATTTCTGTAATCCTAAATTTAGTAAAATTTCTATTTTCTTCCATACACGGCTAAATAAATTAAAAAGATACATCAATCATAACAGTCACCTGAGTCTTCCATTCAGAATCAAAGTACATCGCATGTCCAATATAATACTAAAATGAAATCTATGACTTGCTGACAATAGTATGTACAGTAAAAAAAAGCTTTAACATAAAAAAAATTATGAAATTTGGCTGAAAACATACATTGAATGAATTTTACTGTTACTGCCGCAGGATGATTATTACAGTAATAAAATCATTTTGCTGATTGGAAAGCGCACATTTTAGTTAATCAATAATGCATAAATGAGGGAAGAATATAGTGGCAAAAATATTTTACTCTTAAAAAATTAAACATATTTTAAAATAAAAGATTAATTTAATTCAGCCGTAGCTTTAGATGTTCTAGTTATCATATAAATAATTCATATACATATAAAAACATCACTTAACAAAAGCAATAAAATTATATAAAATCATTTACAAGTTATGGAAACACTATTTTTTAATACATAATAATAAACGGAAAATTGTGTTTGAAAGACGTGTATAAGATGTAAGGATTTTATTGTCAGAGGAAAATTCTATTGAAGATTTAAATAAAGTTTCAAAATTTTTGGTTGAAAGTAAATTTAATAGGTTTAAATAGAGGAAAATATTATCGAAAACATTATCAAATAGAAGAATAGTAAAGTACATCATACAATAAATATACTTTATAGCTCACAAAAGTATTGGAAATTATAGAAGAGATCTCTTATAATGGAGATATATTAGATCTATTTAATATTTTTATTTAGATATGTCATAAATTCTGCTGGAATCTTCTATATGCAGTGTAAAATTTCTTCAACTTCAGGATTACAGATCGCTTATAAAATAGATAAAAGTTTTAGAGTTTATATGAAATTGGTGAATTTTCAATGAAAAGCTAATGAATTATAATTATTTAAACACTTTTTTTTTCAAGGATGTTTATTTTTAGTATGCTTGCAATTGCTATTCCGTTGGAAAAGAAAACTTATAAAGCTTTTAAATTTTTATCTTAATTAAAATAATAATCATTCGTATAAGAATTAAAATAATTTCTTAAGTGTATATGAAACAGATTAAAAGTTTTTGGCTTGACATATGTTTCATGAGTTAAATAATGGATTAACGTGAATATGGATAACCCCTGTGCAAATACCACATACTAAATTTCTTATTCTTAATTTAGTGAGTTTTTGAGTTATCGTTTTGACATGAACAGAATAGATACATGACTCAATAGTCAATTCATTAAAGAACTTGTTTCAAAATTTGGTGTAGCCCTGCTGTAATGTTGATGAACTAAATTTCATACATTGAGTTTTTTAAACATTTCTTTAGTAAACTGCATTCACATGCACATCGGAAGACAGATAGACAGGTTTCTATTGCACAGATTTTGTCCAAAATTTAATAGAAATTCACAAATTTAATGTAGACCATATAATAAATTATGGTTATACATTTTGTTGCGCTTCTGAGTTGCAACACTTTCTCTTTGTATACGAGAAATTTTTTAAAAATGGAAATTTTAGAATTTATAACCAAATGAGGGATTTTTTTGGGGAGTAGTAGGAGATGCGAGTACAGTGATATTGCTTTATAGTCTAGTCGTAAACATTTAATTAAAAATGTTGTTTCCTATACATATTTATTAAGAAATCTAATTTGGAATAAAGCCATTAATTAGGGAATGGTTTATTCTATTATGGTTAGAGACATCATCCTATTTTACTCCTGTAATTTTTGAAAGGTAAATTCGGTGATTTTGAGGGCAAAGGTTTTGCGAACCCTTTCAAGATAACATTAGAAAAATTAATCCTCTATTTAAGAAACTCAATACACATCCTTCCCCCCATTGTACTATTAAGAGATTACTGCCTAATTAAAGAAAAGCTTCTTAAAAAGGTGATTTAAAAATGAAACCAACGCCTACGGAGAATTAAAATATAAAGACAATCAAATAACAGTTTCAGGTATTCGTTGAGAGAGTAAATATCATATAATACGGTTTTGAAAATATCACTAAATGGAGGTAACTATTATTCTTTCTCTTACATTCAAGTGTCTGACACATTCATTGAATTAATGAATTTTCAGTATTTCAATCTACAGTTCAGTAAAATTTTAAAGAAATTTAAAATTCAAAAATCACTCGAAAATGCTTCGATATCTCAATGTGCTTTTTATTATTTTAGGGTTTGAAGTAACAATAATTGTTCCAAATAGTCATCTAATTAGTAGATTAAGTAAATTCGAAAGTCGAAGTATTAAAAAAATGGTGTAGCATGAATAATTCTTTAATCCATCAAATGATAATGTGTCTGTGGATCTGTCTATTCGAACTATCTATCTTATCGTCTATGTAAAAGCTATAATTCAAAAACGAAAATTCAAAATTTATATTGAGTTTTGCATATAATAGGTTAAAGAGAAAACATTCAAAAGTAATATTCAATTTTCTTCTTTATATTATGAAACTTAAAGTAAAACGCGAGTTTTTTTAAAGAATGGATGTAAATGGAAGAGAAAACATTCCCGCTAGTTCTTATAATTTAAGGAATGTCTTAAAATCTGTTTTTCCACCTGCTTTTACCTCAAATGAAATGTATATTATTATAAGTGTATCACGATGCATTTTATCCTTTCTGAAAGTTTGAGCTTTTGTATCTCCTTCAAAAAATCAATGGATCATGAATAAATCTCTGTTAGTAAAGTCTTTGGATAGATTTAATCAAATAATTTAAAGCATTTGTTGAATATCTTGGTTGACATTTAACCAAATAAATGGAAATCTTCCGTACAAAGACCGTGTAAGTGTATCCTTGCAAATGTATGCCTTTCATCAATTTAAGTCTTGCAAGAAATATTTAATGAAGTTTCCCCACTGAGTCAACATTTTCTGCTTTATTCAGGTGGCAACTATTCTTAACATTAGAAGCTGTAGGTGTAGAAATGAGTAAATCTTATCTGCGCTAAAAATTTCCTAGTTTATTATGATGATACAATATTTCAGCTGTTTTCAAACTATCAGAATATTATAAAAATTTTAGTCTTTGATTGGGAATTGCTATTCCTTGCTTTTGATATTTTTGATATTTACTTAAGTATTTACTTTAATTCATATGTGATTTTATTTATTAATTTTTTTTCTAAGGGAATATGGGTTTTGTCAAAGAGTTTCAAGTTGAGGAGTTTATAATATGAGTTTCTATAAATGGGAATTAAAAATTTCACATTGTTATTCGTTTACAATAAAAGAAATTTATGTCTTAAAAATTACTATTTGAATGCACTTCAAGATTTTGAAAGTTTATGAAAAAATTTTCAAAATTTATTTGTCCTTAAAAAATTTTACAGCTGTTTTAGGAGCATGTGCTATAATTACTTATAAACTTTTAGTTTTTGACTGAATTATAACTAAAGTACAATTTCCAACTCAAACCGATGGGTGGAAACTGCGCAACTTAAAGACAACTAGTCATGATAATTTTTACATTCGCTTTATTCTTGAAAGTATATTCTTAACGAAATTTTACTTTAAAATATGGACATTCTTTACCACAGGATATAGGGGAGACCAGAGCAAGATGGACTTATTTTATGTTTATATTACTCAAACTTCACCTATCAAACATTGCTAACGCTCCACACAGCAAGGCACTAAAAATTCGCACAGCGAAGCCACTGCCTCGCAGTGTTTGAACATTCCCAACAGGGACAAGATGACAAGAGTGAGTTGACGACGATATCATCATGTCTTAAGTTCTTCTTATATTTTTATATCTGGCTTTTATTGGCATTTCTTACTTATTTTGTGAGACTTTCTTGATCAACATGTTCCACAAAATTGTAAGTCTTATAGACCTACAGATAAAATTTCTATAATTTCACCTTCGAAAGGTATACTAGTTTCAAAGGAAACACATAATGCACAACAGGAACATTTAAAGCAAGAGACTTTAAATGCAAAAAAAAATGCTATTATCATTAAGAAATAGAAATTTGTGTTCTAATACTCATGACATGAGCTTAAATGTCCAATATTCGGTTCCCGTATGTTGTGAGATCTGTTTTGACAGTCTTTTGCGAAATCAGGACTGAATGTTGCAAATCTACACATGATGGCACAAGACATTCTCAAATTTACGAGGGAAATTTATGTTCAAATTTTAATAATAAAGTCATATCACTTTTTGCGCTATTAATTTATTATAAACTAGAATTTTGCACATGGTAATTCTTTCATGGCATACTTTTCCAGAAGACGTGCTAAGTTTAGTTTAGTTATATTAACGTCCCGTTTTAAAGCAACACTAGGGCTATTTTTGGACGGATCTAATAATTTTGAAACGCTGTCAGATGACGTGGACGGCAACTGAGCTGGCACCCCCCCTCTCCAAACTAGAAGACGTGCTTAAGAACGCTTAATTAGTATATTATGCCATATCTTTTAAAAAATAAAAATATATTCAACTTTTATCAGGAATCGTCATCTTACAGCGAGATCAAGATTAGAGATTACAAAAATAAAAATTCACCCAATTAGTTGTAATGAAAGAAAAGGTCATTTTAATAATAGAGGCAAAATAAAAAAAAATTCCCTCAAAAACAGAATTTATTAAAAAGGGTCAACTATTAACATCATCATCTCCTTACATACATCATGCTTATTGAGCTAGTTATTGTTCATTTCAGAAAGTCACATTTATTACTTTTGGACGATTTTATTCCCCAAAGTGGTGTTACGCAGTGAATTGTAAGAGCTTTTATTAAATACCCAGGCGTATATTTTCATGCATAGAAAAATTATTAGAAATATTTTTAAAACATTCCTAATTTAATCCATCTTTCCACTCCCTCCTATTTTGGTGAATTCAAATTTGAAAAGTGCATGCTCAAAAGAGCATCAGGTATCCATTTCTAAAAACGGACAATACATGCTTAACTGATTTCGTACAATTTAATTCTTCACAATTCTTTTGAAGGAAAAACATCTCAAACTGTGTTTTAATTACTACTTTTCTTGAGATTAAGGAAAAGTTCACAAAAACCTAAGTCATTTTGCGTGATTTCAGAGTCACATACTAAGCTCAATTATACTCATTGTCTTAAGCCATGAGTCTCGAATCACAACCACTAATAGTACAAAGCCTCTACCATCTTCCATAAAGTCACAGTGCGAGATGAATTTCATTTATTCAGCTTTAAGTTGGGTGGAAATTACTTTTCATTTTCGTATTTATATGTATAAACCATTTCGTTACCATATATGTAAGAACACAATTCCAGATACATGCATGCACTTCTTACATCATTCAAGGAGTATGCATTATCATTTTTTGTAATATTTTCAGGGAAAGTTTCGTGATGTATTTTGCTTTCCTATAAATTCATTAATAAATCAGAAAAATAACCAGAAAAAAAATAAAAAGTTAATGACGAATTTTAAGAATAACTACAATCAAAATAAATTTATGAATATTTGGTGTAGCGTCAACTTTATGTATGCTCGAAAATCAATATCCAATGAAAACTTTATTAACAATTCAATTTTTTTTGGAATCTTAAAAGGGCTTTTGTTGTTATTTAACTATATACTGTCTCAATATTTTTTATTCTAAATAATAGACATGATAATAACATGCATTCATATATTACCCAAAGACGCAGAATGAGGTCAGACATATCTGTATGCATGAGGCGCCATTCAATAAAATAAGTGGTAGAATATAAAAATTTCAGTGTGGGTGTCTGTTACTGTGCTTATTATAAATTATCAATACTGATTGCATTTTGATAAATGCAACGACATTCATTAAGTTTTCCAAAGTTATATTTACATTTTCCATGAAACTATGAATCTGGGAAATAATATCTGAATTCAGCATTATATTATTTTCCTTCATTTATGGCAGTTGTTCTAATGTTCCATTCAAATTATTGATATTATTAGGTTTTATTAGCAAGCAAGTAATAATAGGATTATAGATGCAGTTCAATTCCCGAGCTAAGTTCATATTTTCAATAAAAGCTGACACTTCTAATTTCAATAATTTGACATATAATGCAATAATAATGTTCATCTTGACAAATAATGCAATTTCGAGACCATACTTTAATTCGGTTTTTTAGAAACAAAATTTTGTTTCTTTTATGAATAATATTCCAGAAATTTGTTATATTTACTGAAGAAATGATCACGCTTTTTAAATACTCTTAAATCATATTTCCTCATTTCTATTGCATATCTTTTTTATCTCAGCACATTTCTTTTTTCTACAATATGCAGAAAAGGCTTTCCAGGACAGCGGTTTCTTCAAATTATCGTTACATTTGCATTTTTCGTTCCAAAATATCGTTCCATTTGCTAGGAATTATTGAAAATGACAAATGATATTTAAAAGGGTCACTTGCTAATTAACCTGATTTAGAATCAAATGAACTTCTTTCTTTTTCAATGCCATTTGGTCCAAATTGCATTTCACAGATTTACAGCAAATTATTCCTAAGTGCTTAATTCCGTTTCTGAGAAATGTGAAATTTAATCATAGCAATATTTAATCATTGCAACCACTTTATCACTTCAAAAGATCCTCGGAAAAGTCTTTAAAGGACTTATATATTTGTCCGATATGAAAGGAAATGTTTATAAAATCATTTATAAACTTAAATGGCAATTATCACTAAACGGAAAGAGTGGTAAGATAGATTATAATTTTTGTCTTTCACAGAAGCTTTTAATTTCTGTTACTGGAGCAAGTAATGCTTTTATAGATTTACCACGAATTGGAACCCAAAATATAATTAAAGCAATTATAATTAAAATAACTCAGACATATGTAGAGCTCCTGATGGATCGTAATTTCATCAATCAGTTAATTGAAATTTGGTTTATGCGTTATACGGCCATGAGTAAAAGAAAATTGCAAAAAAAGGTTTAAAAGAGCAGTATAAACAGAATAAATAACACATAAGGAATGTGTTAATTATATAATATAGAATTTTAATATATAAAGTAATGTTTGTCGTTAAAAATTTCAACAATAGACTTACTTATTAAGACTAAAATTTATAAAATTAAAAAAAAAGTGAAGCATTTAATTGCTGTTTTGATATAATACATTTTAACTTTATATATTTTATGACTGTAGGATTGTTGATTTTTGAGAAAAGTAATCAGCAAAAAAAAAAAAAAAATCTTTGAGTGTCGTCGATGCGTAAAATAAAATATTTCGTTTGATTATTATAACCATTATTTCTGCAACTTCTGATCGGATAAAGTTTATTATACTTATTTGTTATTAAACGGTGAAAAAGAATAGTTATCTTCATTTTTACGTTTAATTTGTTTTTGTTTTATGAATTTCTAATACACAGGGAATAAGTAATTTTTTATAGTTAATTTTTATTTTTTATTTTTCCAATTTATATTTTCATGCAGCATATTATGTATATATTTTAATTTTTAATGAATATTTGGAAATTTTTTTTATATTACCTGCAGCTTAATTTCCTTATCGTATTATTTTCTGATCTTCACACTTTTATAGTTTTGTTTTGATGTCCCTATTTTTGATAGAAATTTTTTTAAAAAAAATTCTGCTTTACATTAAAAAGAAAATGTATTTTTTTTATTTCATCATTTTCTGCTTTATATTCTGCAATTTATAATTGGTTATTACAAATATTATAGAATCTTGTAATCAGTTTTTCCCAAATTTTTGGCAAATTTCCGATTGCATAAATTCAAAAAAATCAACAAGTTTTATGAGAAACTTTGATATATTTAATATATTGTTTTAGCCTTTTTGAAATAAAGTGTCGATAACTTTTAATTACCTAATATTTTAAAGTTCTCAGGTGTGAGTGCTTTTAACTAATACATTTCTAAGGTTTTTTTAATGTTTTTAAAATTATTTACATTTGGATATTTGAATTTCTGATGTTTTAGCGTATTTAAGATAGACGATATTCAGCTTTTACCTTTCTAATTATCCGTTTTGAATTCGTTTTTAAAATTTTTGAAATTGAATACTAGTAGCTTTAATTTTTTAATGCTTTTAGAATGACTACAATTACACATAAAATATCTGACATATTATTTTTTTTTCTGTTGTTACATTTAGCTTTTATTTTTTATATGTTAGATTTCCATTTTGTAACGCATTCTATAACAGGAATCTTTTTCTGTAGTATATATTTTCTTTTTAAATAAATAAATTCACACTGTCATTTATAATAAAGGAAACAGAAAAATGAAAACATTCAATAAATAAATGAATTCTTAATACATTTTTCAAAAACACATTTTTATTTGTTACTAGCCGCCTTCGGCAACCAACCGGTTCGCCAGTATTAACCGCTCGCTACAATTTTCATTTAAATATTTTAAGTAACTGGTCTCTTAATAGATTCTCAAACAAAACATTTTTAATCTTCAAATTTTGATAGTCATACCAAACTTATACTGTTGTTTAGATCGTTTCGTTCAATTTACTATATATATTTTACTAATTTGTTGTCATTTCCGGTAAAATTTCAACTTTCATTTAAAGTGGAAATGATTGAATTGCAATTAATATAAAGATATTTTTTAATAAAACCAAGCGTTTTATTTTATTTATCATCTTTATTATTATTTATTTATTATTATTATTATTGAATATGAGTATTATAAACAGAATCGCTTGGTATTTAAGTCTTATGTGAACTACAAAATATTTTTCATAATTTATGTAATATCTCAAAGAATAATTCAACAAAAATTTTTCAGATTCAGCATAAAATTCAGTTTTTAGTTTTGCTTTCAAAAGTATTGAAATGAAATCAATAATAATATTTTGTTCCGGCCTATAAATATATTCCAAAAATTATGAAGTCTAAATTTAATGCAGTAAGGTAACATATTCTGAGAAATATTTTGGACACACCAAATTTAAATAAATGAATGAATGTTTCTATTTTCCCTGATCAACTAAGACTTATTTATGAAGTTTCGAATGTTAAAAATTTAGAAAAACTCAACATTTTCATAATCTTAGGCCAATTAATCTTGAGAAACCTGCACACTGATTGGCATATTTTCTTTGAAACGATCGATGGAAAATCTAAAATTATACTTTTTTTATTGAATAGTGATATTTAAATTTTCATAAATTAGTCAATTTAAGTGATTGATTTAGTTGATTGGAAATTAACTCTTTTTATTTAAAATATTAGTGTTTCAAGAACATTTTGTTATTTATGATTTCCATAGCAGAAGCCTTATGTAAAATCAAAAATTCGTTATTTATTAGAGCATTTATTGAATCAAGTTACAGAAAATATAATCATTTTCCATTTAGAGCATTTTAGTAGATCTGTGTCTAAAATAGAAATTTAATTTTAATGTTAAAACATTGGTATCATTTAAAAGATAAATTTTTGATCTGTAACTTGATGGAAAAATCCTTTTTGTGCGGTAATATTTTCGGAAGTTATAGCAGAAACACGCCAAAATTTCACTTAATTTTTAAAAATATAAAATTCTAATTACAAATTCGAAAAAATAACCCCGAGATGCACATTACCGGCCTCCAAGGTATACACGTGCCAAATTTGGTAGCTGTAGGTCAAACGGTCTGGCCTGTAGAGCGCCAACACACACACACACACATTTAGACGATTTTAGCAGATCTGTGTCTTACTAAAGGTTTACAAATTAGCTGTGTGGCCCTGATTTGAATGGATATTCTGTTCATATTAAACAAAACTTGCCTTAAAATAAAACTGATTTATTGGATTAATAATATAGAGAGTGTAAATGATCATAAAATAATTTTTCTGTAATTTATTTTTTAGAAAAATTAATATTTCTTATTTGTTTCATTTCCTACAGACACGTGTCGAAAATTATATTTTTGCAGATTTAATTTCCAAAACGATTTAATTTGTTTTTAATTGGAGCTTTAATCAAGGTGATGGCAGCACTTTGAAAAAAGGTAATTTTTTCCCATGAATGCGAAACGTGCTCGTGCAGCTTAACTTTTATTTTTATTTTGTACGAAAAAAATTGTTGAAAAATATAGTTAAAATATTTATTTAAAAATTCATTAAAAATAGAAATTTAATTTTAAGGTTAAAACATTGGTATCATTTAAAAGATAAATTTTTGATCTTTAACTTCAAAAATCTTTTCTGTGCTGTAATATTTTCGGAAGTTATAGCAGAAACACACCAAAATTTCGCTTAATTTTTAAATAAATAAAATTCTAATTACTAATTCGAAAAAATAACCCCCGGTGCACATTCCCGGCCTCCAAGGTATACACGTGCCAAATTTGGTAGCTGTAGTTTGAATGGTCTGGCCTGTAGAGCGCCATCATACACACACACACACACACGCACACACACATTGAGCTTTATTATAAGTATAGATTAAAAAGTAGATTTTTTATTTATATTATTTTTTTCCTTTTCGTCTTTTATTTTTAATTCATTACTATAGAATGTTCAAATCAATTTTTTTCAAATTCGCTAATTTGTAGCTTTATTTGTATGAATACAAAATTTATTTAAAATAAATTGATTAACTGAATGTAAAGTTCTGAAAAAAAAGAAAATTGTTCATTGTCATCGAGAACATATAACTGTATAAAACTTCAGAAGTCTTACACATCAGGAAGTTAGTGCTAAACTAATATCCCAACTGCATATTTACAAACATGAAACAACAAAAATGAAATAAAATGATATAAAAAGTGTAATTTTTTCTATCTGAATTAGAAGTTCTTGAATTTGAATATCATATTTTGATTTAATTTAATTATAATTTCGGGTTTCTTTCTTTCGAAAAATGCTACATAAATTTTATCAATTGAGCACTGATACTGGATGCTGAAATATTAATTATATAACTAAGAATTGTTTCAAACATTTCTTAAACGTGTAATTCATATTTCAGTTAATATGTTGGCAGCCACGTGTCTCGCATGTGATTAATACCTGCTATGTAATGAGATGATTGCTTTCTTCCTATCTATAACAGTAGGAGAGTAGTGGCCATCTAATTCGATTATGCATGTGAATCAGAGCTAAATCACGTATTAGTCAAAATGTTAAAACAATCCTTTATACTTAGTCTTATTCTAATTACGGAAGAAAAACTTCCATAAATTGTGTTGTTTAACACTGGAAATCGTAAAAATTAAAATATTTATTAATATATCATATAATAAACTTAACAGTTGAACAAATAGTTGAAATTTCTTTTAATCACCAGGAAGAATTACTTCATATTGAATAAACATTCTGTTTTGTACTTTTCGAATAAAAGCATAATGGTACCAATGTTGCTAGTTCGGACACATGTCGACAGTTAGTGGATACTGTTAAACCTTAATGCGAAATCATTGGTACATTATACTCTATCGTACAGGATACTGGTTAATACTGGTCGTAGAAGATACTGGTTTTGTAGGAAGTTTGTAACTTCGAAACTTCCGAAAAGAACAAAGCATACGCCAATTCCTATAAGTATGCCATGCCCTTTGAAATTTGGGAGCTACTGCTCATCTCGGGGAAAAAAAATACGCGATGTCACATTGCAGTGTGATGTAAAGTGACATTACATGCCCTGCGCTGTTACGTTTGAAATGTGACAGGTATTATGTATGCATTTATCTGTGCTACAACGTATGTATCAAGTCATTTATTTATTGCACCATTAAATAGTATATTACACCCTTTTTCATTTTCTCAGTTTGACGTGTGAGTGCGCATATGTATCATACCGTTTTAAGTGTGGATGTTGCTGTTAATCTTGGGAAAAAATAGGAATGACATCTTATCACACTGTAAAGTAACATGCCAGTAAATAACATGCTCAGTTATGTTTGACATGTGGTCATGGCGTTGCATGATTGATTCCATTAACTATTTATTCAGTCATTACGATTTGCCCTGCCTTTTCTCAGACTTTACAATATGCACAAATGCACCTCTCTATTTTAAATCTGGAAGCCATAGCCAGTTCATTTGGGAGGGGGGGGGGGAGTGACTTTCATCACAGATATTAAGATAACATGATATGCGCAATTGCATTTTACTTCATGCAATTTATTTTCAAGTCAATTCTTTTCATTATTTATACGCTCAATCGTTTTGGTTTATCCTGGCATTTCACAGACAACATAATGCACGCTACTATATACCACCATTTTAAATTTGAAAACGTAAGTTAATATGGTGTTATATGACATGCACATATACATTTGATATATGAGCGTGCCATTATATCAGTCGACTTAATTAAGTATTAGCTCAGTCGTTAGTCTTGTTCTGCCTGTTGTCAGACTATTTTTCATTTTACAAAAACAATAACCTCATGGCGGTTCTTCTCTTCAATATCATTAATGAAACTACGTTACCTGACCTTTCAAGTAGGGTGAGACATCGCTGTCTTATATAATTTATGCTTAAAATGAAAGAAGTAAAGAATAGCTTCGAGGAACTGATATTAATGAATCATTCTATTATGCTTTTGTTTTCAAATCCTTAATGCTCCTTTAAAACATAAAAAAAAGGGTGAGTTTTACGTATAAGGAATTAATGCCGTAGGAAGGAATAGATAGTCACAAGAGAATAGTCTCTTTCATTCAAACTTGAATAAAGTTAAGAAAATGGAGAGTTCAGATTGTTAATTGATAGTTAAGTTCCAAATAAAGTTAGCATGTTAACGCTAATGGAGTACTCTCCACAAATAATATTATAATAAAATATTCAAATATAATTTTTTTTTTTTTTTCAAATTCGGCAGGTGAGGCAGAGACAAGACATCTCAATAATTGCCCTTGAAGTTCAAAGCGGCATAACTTAGCATAAAAGTAACATTTATTTTTAAATAACCAGATACTTCCGTAGCAGGGTATGATTAAATAATCTATCTGTATGTATTAAATTCCTAATGACTCATAACTTTTTGACAAATGACTGGTAATGACAGATTAAAAAAGATCCATTCGACAAACGAGTGCATATACTATCGGTAATGATAGATGGAAAATATTATTTCATGTGTAACAGATAAGAATCATAGTAAATGAATTAAAAAAGAAGTCGATTTCATGTTTACATACATTAATGCAGAGGGACATATTAACTCTACCAGTACTGAAAGGCTCTGCACTTCTATCATCCGTTGTCAGTAATTATCATAGATCTTTGCAATAAGCTTCATCTTTTAAACGCTTAGTTCATTTTTACATTCTTGTATATTAAGTATAAACGGCGTGAGTGGTCTCTCCAAAACTTTCTCGCATATCCTTTGATAAAAGTGGTATTCCCCTGCGCAACCCGCATAAAATTGAGAACCTTGCGCAAAGACTTAAATGCTACAAGTGGTCATACTTTTATTTTCTTAATTCCGCACATGACAGTTGTGTGCTTAGTAGTATATTAAAGAAAACCGGTAGATATTTGTATATTAATAATCATATGTTATTGGCAAATAATGGCTACGAAATATCTCATTAGTACGGAATCTTTGGCGTTAATCAGTGAGAGACGGTTAATTGACAACTACCAGAAATCCGAATACGAGAGTCATTTTTCTAGCCAATTGAAACCAAAATTTTACACAGAGCTACAACTGAGTAACAAAGACGTACAATAAATTTCGTATATTTAAGTAATTTAGTTTCTGAGTTATGTATTTATATTCTTGTGAAAGAACAGATTGGAAGACGGTAAAGTCTTTGAAACGAAACCTAACAGAAATTCTCTTCAAAATATCAGTGGGTTGACATCTACCCGATGTCGTGTGGTTGTTGATTAATTATATACAAAAAAAAAAATAGGCATTTGACACATAAAAGCGCATTTAATAACCACGAGCACAAAAGCAATACAACCTTGTACGATCCCATAAGCAAGAATAACAGAAGAGACACAGAAAAAAAAAAACAGTCTGCAGTTACGTCATTTACTACTGCTCTTCTGATTGGAGGAGAAGGAAAGACGCATTTAGCAAGCGTTTCGCAACATCCCCCCCCCCTATTTGAGAAGCTAGATAGCTGCTCAAAAACTAAGTTTGAGTCACTAAAATTAAGTCTATTAGGTCTCTTTATTTCACTGCTGAATTTCGACACTTGAGGCAAGTTTACATCGTTGACTAAAGTCTCCATAGATGAGTCATCAGATGGACCTAGCTGTTTTTGAAAATCACTACCACTCTCCTCAAGAGGGAATATTCGTTGTATGGGACGAACTAATGTAGAATGTTGAGTTTTTACTCTTACTGTCCTCACATGTCCATCTTTTCCAGATATCAACTGTATGACCCTGGCTAAAAGCCATTGACTCTTTTTCACATCTTCTACATCTTCTGGATACAAAACGTCGAAATGATAACAAAAATGAATCAGTAGAAAGAGAAGAAACTAGTTCAAAATGCACAGCTCGAAAAAGAGCACATGTATAGATTACAATCCAAGACTTATCACCTCGTTTTAAGTACAGATGACCAGCTAAGTCCACACCAACCACTTCAAATACTGCTGCATCTTTAACACGGTCTGCAAGTAAGGAAGATTTAGGTTCAGCAACAAATGATTTACTTTTAAATCATTTGTTGCTTTTAAATCGGCACAACTTACTTTTAACTTGACACAATTATTCCACACCTTTCTAACTGTTCGTCTTTTACCTAATATCCAATATTTCTCTCTAATTAAGCTTAGAAGCAATTGAGTTCCAGCATGGTAATTTTCAATTAAATTTGGACCTGTATACAATAAATGATTCAAACTTTTCTCGCTTTCTCGAGCAAACGAGTCAAAAACTGGTCTAATTTTTGTAGTAATACTATCATTTTTAATCACTGGTCGAGGCGGCAAAAAATAAGTTTTTTGTTTACTTCCAGTCTTTCTATTACTTTAAAATCTTCCCACTCATTAAATACCAAATGGTATTTAATGAGTGGGAAGAAGACTAATTTGTTTAGTGCGTTCACACATTCTTTTATGACTCTTCAAGGTCAGCTCTTTATTCGAAAACAATTCACACGCGTGTGCTCTGAAGGGTAAACTAACTTCGCATGTGCCATCCGATAAAATTTACATATTGTTTTGAAAATACTCTAAGGCTTTCAACTGCTCATTATTTTTATTTATTTTCTCAATTGTGTCATTCATTCCAATAGTTTCAAAATCCTATAATTCGCTTATAGAAGCATTTTTAAAATAGAAAGAAAGAACACTCAAGGTTATATCACAGTTTACATTACCACCTTTAGATAAATTCCTTCTCCAACATTTCCTAACCGCGTATTAATTATAAACAAACCGGATCTATTTGGACAGATTCGTTCACAAACATCTGCACCCAGAATAAGTTGATTTCACAATCGCTGTTTCTCAAGTCAGCTATAAGAATCCCTTTCTGCTTTAGTCGGTTTATGAGGTTGTGATCAGTTAATTTTGGCGCACTGCCACAAAACTTACTTTCTACATAGAAGCTTTTAGAAAAAGAATATGAATCATCGAGTGTTGAAACTTTTCATTCGAACATATAATGCAATTGAGTTTTTGTTTTCTTCCCTCCGAACAACATATGTTGCACTTTTTTTTTTTCTTATTTGATTTAATACCTAAGTTTTCTATTGCTTGTTTAGATATATAAGAATAATGAGATCCGCTATCAATCAAAGCTCTAAGCGTAATTGATTTACCGTTCGCTTGTATTTTCACAAATAAAGACATTAAATATACAATATCTATCTATATTACAGTTATTAGACAATGAATTAGTTTCTATTACAGAAGATTTACTCTTAACACTATTTTCTTTAGGATTAGCACACATTAAATAATGATGGGGTTTTTTACAATATACACATTGATTCTTAACTTTACAAAATTTAGAAAAATGACCAATAATGAAACAGGCAAAACAAGTTTTTTTTTCTTAAGAAAATGTTCTTTTTTTCTTCTAAAGGCATAATTCTAGCTTCAAAACAGTCTTTGGAGGAGTGTTTTTTACCTCAAAAAATACAAAGTAAATTTCGCTTACCAGGGACGTTTTTATCAAATTTGTTTACCAACATGGAAGCAGTTCCATAATCCGGAACAGATTTTGGGCACGTATCTCGTTTTCTCTGCGAACCAGAAGCAAAACCAGATCGGGCAAGTTCGATGAGTTGTACTCCCCTCACTTCTTTGTTTAGTAAATTAAGTAATTATTCCAGGCTCAGGTTCATTCACATACCATGGTTGAACGAGAAAATTTAATCAAAATATGACCCTGGCTCAGAAGGAAAGTTTGACGCCAGTCATACTGAAATTCTAGGAAGAGAAGAGAAGACATGTGAGAAGATAATTATAGTATGATACAGAAACTGATTTTCCCACTCCAAATTTCTTTTAATCCATTTATTAACTTGAATTTTTTAAAAACTTTGTTGGATATAAAGAGTACTAAACCTTCTCATATTTGGGTATATTTCAGAATTGAGTATCCAATTCGCAAGCTCCTGGTTGCGAGATGGATACTCAAAACCACGAATTGAAATTGTCACCAAGATATTGCGGCCTCGAAGGGGATAGAAGATTTTCATTGCCAGAAATTTTTTTACAATCGAAATTACTAATTATATAATAGAAGTTCCATCTATTGTATATTACCAATGCATTGTCTTAGCATGACGAACTCCCAGATGCTCGAAGCCCTTCCGATATAAAAAAGCTAATATACTCACTTCAAAAGCAAGCTGCTTGTGTTCCAGAAGGTTTAATGTTTATAATGGAATCCTAAATAAACTTTTGTGACTGCAGGAATATTTTTAAAAATTTTAAGCGTACATTAATAAACCACCGGGAATGATCGTCCCAAAACTTTCTTTCATAATTCGTAGTAGAAATTACTTTTTAGTTATTACTTTTCCCTCCCACATGAAAATATTTGTATTTAGGAAAAATTACGAACGCTGCGGGTGTTCAAGTATTTCATTTTCAGATTTCCGTACATGAACGTTTTACACTTCGTAGTATAGTAAAAAAATTAAGTACTATTTTGCACTCTTTTTTTTCATTGATTGACACCAACATTTGATATAGATTTGCAGATTTAGTATCAAAATCGAAAACGAAATTTCATTTATCTAAGTCGTTGAATTTTTGAGTTACTGCATTTACAAATTTGAAAATATATATACATTGCTCTTTTTTGAAGAGTTAGGTTTAAAATTAGATAATTGTATTTACGATTATAAAATTGTGTACCAAATTGTATTGATCTAGCTTTCTGCGTTTTATAATTATCGTTCACTTGCAATCGGATAAACTGGCAGAAACACTTCTTGAAAATACATTTAGCTCAAAAATTTATATGAATCTAAAACTTTAGTGCAAAGATCATATAACAAATGTCATCCGTTTAGCTCGAAGCATTTTTGAGTTATCGTGTACACAGACAGACATAATTCTAATAATAATAATAATAATAATAATAATAATTTTTGTACTCAGGGAGATCTGAAAAGTGGAGATTCGTCGAAATTTCAGGTATGAATTTTTTGACGATTACAGTACTACCTCTTGGTATACTTAGTATACAAGAAAGTGAAAAAAAAAGAACAAATATATTCGCCATATGCTAATTTTTAGCTGTATTCCATCACGTTTGTCTATTACCATTCCGCACAGTCTTTGTGTTCTGATTCTCCCTACTGTTAGAGGCAAAAACACCGCCCAGCAGAAGCCATGTGTGTGAAGCGATCGGAAGAAACCTTTCCAATAGTAAGTCACCGGCGCCACGTGGCCGACACTGGAGAAAAAGTGGATATTCCTATCTCTCAGGAAAGATACATTCTGGGAAATTCAGTTCTGGGAAACCTACATCATCCGAAATATCTGAGTCTCATACTATCTGAAATGTGATCCCCGCAACGTAGGCAGAGGTAAAATCGTTCTCATCATTCTTTGACAGATTTTTATTTACATAATAAATTTCTTAATTTAATCTAAAAGAAAAACATTACATAATACTGAAGAACACTGTGCATTGATAAAAATTGAAAAACCAAAAAGAAGCAAATGAATCCAGCCTAAAGACTTTATCAAGAACGACCTTCTGGGAATTCAAACCAAGGAATTTTTCAGTGAAAATCCTCCAAAACATTTCTCCAAAAATGATCCCTCATTACCCGAGTATCCCACAAAAATTGAGGTGTTTTTTTTCTTCAAGAATTTTGCCTGATGAGCTCTGAATACATGGCTCTGCCATTTTCTACCTCTACATAGCTCCTGCCAAACATGTCAAAGATTTTGTGTACTGTATTAAAAATTATTATTAAATTATAAAAAGGCACAAACTGATATATTAAGAAAAATTATTGAATTCGGATTGTCTTCTAGGTTAGATGTAACTTTAATTTCGTAATTTTTTTTACTCTAGTTCAGTAAAATATTTGAAAAGTTAAGTAAGTTTATGTTGCAAAGATTTGTGGTTGAGAAGCTTCTAACAAGTTGGTTGGTTCTCACCTTCCTGGTAGACTTACAAATAGTAAGGGATTGGCTACCCATTACAGATGACGAGACGCACCTCCCATGGGAGGGGTTGTACCAGGGCCGGTGATTGCTCTTAGGACTCAATTATAGTTTTTGCCAATCAATGCTGTCTTGGAGTTCCAATCATTCAGATTTTTCATATGCGGATCGGAGTATTCAATTATTTTCATGTTGCGACGGTTTAATTATGGAATTATTCTTCAGAGAAAGCGTTACGAAAGAGAACAAGTGCTTGCATTTAAATATTGTGACAAAAGATTTATAGTGTTTTCTCTGTTTTAATGCAAGTGGCAAAATATGTTATTATATCTTCTGACTAGAAATTTGTTTGGATATTATTGACTCTAAAATGTTTATTAATTTGGTTTAAGGCTTGATGGTGATTTTCTTTGTTACTGTCTAAATATTGCTCAAATTGAAGCACAAACTGTTGCATGAATTGAATTGTTTAAATCAATGGGATTATTATTATCTCTGATTAATGAAATGACCCACAAAACAGTTATATTCATTATTAGTCCCATAAACTAAATTTGGAATAAAGAAAAAATTATAAAAAAGACATTTAAAGCACCAAATGTGGATCCAAAGGAACAAAAAGTCTGCTTGGTTTTGTAAGGAAGAAATGATACTTACCTAAAAATGTGGTATTTTGGTTCAAACTTTATGTGCTGAAATGGATTTTAAAATTAGAAAAATACATTTGCTTTAATTGTACTTAAAGAGTTGGTGCCCCGATATGAGGAACAAATTTCTTTATTTGAACTGATGGCACAATTTTTTTAATGCCATTTTATCTGCTTTAGAATTTATTTCTTAAAAATGTAATTGTATTGTTTTGAAGAAGAACAAATTAGAAAAAGGTTTCTAACATTTTTCTTTACAATTACTTCTCCATTATTGTACATTAAAAATATTTTGATAGTGAAAGTTCGGCATTTTCCCCCTATGTTCCTTTGGCATATCCAAATTAAAATTCGTTAACAACGGGAGAATTGCAAAGGAATTCGTCGTATTTTTACAGAAACAGGATTTCTTGCTTTTGTAGATAATACAAAACACAGAACTAAAAAACTAATTTGAGCTTTCAAACGGAATGCTAATATCTGGATCAAATTTTCTGCAATTTGTAGTGATCAAAACATTTTTCAAGGAAAGCGGAAACTTAGCTGAATTTTAAGTTATTAATAGTTCTTTCAAATCTTAAGACGTTCTTTAATTCTTCGAAATAACGTTGGGAAATACGTACCATCCTTGAACGCCATTTGATATATGTCACTTGAATGTCATGGCAAAAAAATTAAACACGTAAAAAAATGTAGTACTTTTAAAGTCTGCTTCCTATTACATGTCAATTTTGTCTTTTGAAAGTGGTGCAAGTCTCGAAAAATTTAAATATTAGCGTATAATTCAATTAAAAAATAATTAATTATGCCAAACTTCTAATGGTTCTACTAATTTATGAATATATTATTTGATTAAATAAATTTCTTTTTCGAGAATTTAACTAAAACAATATATAATTAGGATCTGTAAATGGACTTAAAACCATTTTCACAATTAATCGTAAAAATCATTTAATTAAAAATTAAATGTATCTTAAATTATACTTTGAATTAATTCAATTTTGTTTGTAAATAATAATAAGAAATAAAATAGAAAAAGTATTATTTATATTGAATGTTAACTATATTTATATATTGTAAACTTGATATCTGCCTATTATTTTGGATTTCAATTGTTGTAAAATAATTTTGATTTCTGATTTCTTCCTACCTGCATCATTATCTGATGTTAAAATGAAATAATTTATTTTTGGATAAAAATAAAATGAATAAGGCTATTTTGGATACACGAGATGAATCACTTGACCCCGCCAAATATATAATGAAAATGGACTTCAAACGCAATCGCAATGCAGTTTTTTTTTTACTGGCCAATATTAAACTGAAAAAAGCACTGACATTTTTGAAGATATTAAATATTAACGTGATATAAATAAAATGTTATTGCTAAATTAATCTCAAATTATGTGATCTCTCTTTTATTAATGGACTTACACCACTTTCAAAATAGACGGTTCATTTTACCGGCTAGAGTCAATGAGAATACAAATGAAAATTTTCTAAATCTTTTCAAATTGTGTTCGCTATGAGAGGAATTATCATTGAAATTTTCTCACAGGGTACATTAACGAATACATATCACAAGATATGGTTTAAAATAAAATCAATTATTAATTAATTAGTCTTTCTATTTAGATTAATTAATTCGCATAATTAATTAGTCTAAATGGAAACCTTTTACCGTAAACATCTGAAAATATTATTAAATATCCTCGTCTCAAATTCATTAAGAAATAAAGTTTTAATTTGGAGAGCCAGTTTAAGAGCAACGAAAACATTATGCTTGCATGATTTTAATTATATTGTTCACCGAGGAACTTGTTTCATTCAAAATATCAGATCATCTTTCCATTTTTTTCTATAGCGCTTCCAACTGTTCTCCATTGCTGGAATGGCTCCTGGAATTTGTGGGATCGCTATTAGGTTTCTCGTTGAATTTTCTCTTTACTTCTCTATTGCTTCGAATCCCCTTTTAAAAGTGAATGTTAACTTTAAGGAAAAAATTTCACTTAATCGAAATTGGAGAGTAGAGTTTGGATTTTAGTTTTTTCCCTTTTCATAAAGGTCTGGTAATTTGGCATTAATTAAAATGGAATTCTCCTTGTTATTCGCCATACTTCTATAAACTTTAGTAAAAACAACATATTTATTAGAAAGGTTATAAAGATTTTCTTCAGTAGTCTCAAATTAAATTAATTAAATTATTTAATTAATAATTCTGAAATTATTAATTAAAATGTAAGCTTTTTTACTTATAACATGCAGCATTTTAGTTCAAATTTATTCTTCTAAAATATTTTTCTTATTTATTTAGCCCTCAAAAGTTACACCTATCAATCCAAAATAATGTATATGGTGCATAAAGATTCATAGAGCATACATGTTACAACATACAAATTATTTTTATGTTGTAACATGAACATGATTGTAACCTGAAACTTTCTCGATACCCCCCAATAAATTTTTTATCTCTCTTCCCCCGCATAAAATTGTGGATCTAGCCTAATACCTTGCATGATGGCTGTGAATACCTTGTATTATAGTTATTAAATATAAATATTTAGTGTGCATCTAGCCATTTTACTGGATGCATCTTAACAATATGTATTTTGTCCACATTTCACATATTTTTATCCATATTATCCATTGACTGACACCAAAATTTGACACAGAATGACAATTGCAATTACAAGATAGCATACCGAATTCCATTGATTTATGTCGTTGCCTTTATGAATTATTGTGTTTATATGAATGCGAAAATATAGACAGGCAGACGGTCAACCGCTTGACAGATTTAGTTGAAAATTTGATTAGATTATTTACATAGTGTGATAAGATATTTTGGATGCTAAACCTGTGTGACAAATTTTATCTACCCAAGGTCATTGCATTTTGAAATTACCTTGTACCCGAGCAGTTCGCCAGAAAGATTTCCTGTGAATTGTTTTCGTTCGAAATTTGATAGAAATCTAAAAATTTGTTCGTAAGTATATATACCAAATTTCATCTGAGCAGCTCAAAATGTTTTTGAGTTATGGTGTATGTTCACAGAGAGACAGACTGACTTACCGAGAGATACACTGACATATATTATACCAAAAATATACTGGTTAGAAAAATTAAATATACTGGCTAGAAAATTTAAAATTGAGATTAACGACTTAAAGGAATTAATATAGATCACTGATGTAAAAAACTAATATAGAAGAAATAACAGAAAATAATTATATAGAAAAGAAATAATAGAAAATAATTATATAGAAATATTTATAAGATATATGTAAAAAGAATAAAGAAATATATTAAACAGTCAAATACTCAGAAATTCCAGAGTTAAGAGTCTGTTAAGAACATTCCTTGAAAAGTTTTGAAAATTCGGGTACAAAGGGGTGAGTTTTCAACGGAGCCTTCTAATCTAACTTCAGGGCTTCCCTTTCATATTTCTGTATTTTGTCCTCCAAAAGAAAATTTTCAAAATACCTCTCGGCTGCTACATGGTTATACTTCTCACTCTCATCGAAGAATCCCTTCTGGTACGTTTTGAAGACACCATGTCAGTAAAAATCTGACTATAGAAAAAGTCATCTTTTAATCTTTTTAGGTTTATTTTATCAAAAAAAATTCCTTTGTAACTCTACTTTTATAGAATAAGACAATTTGTACTGCCAAAGGCTCAGAGTATTTTATCTTTAATTTTTTTTTAATTTGAACTTTTGAATAGATAATTAAATAGTTTTTAATAACATATAATTTTTGAGTGGCTTTGCATTTTATGTAGTCTTTTACCCAACGTTATTTGATTCATTGGATGTACTTAGTTATTTCATTTATAAGATACTAGCCGCCTTTGGCGACCAGCCGGTTTGTCAGTATAACCGCTTGCTACAATTTTCAATTAAATATTTTAAGTAACTGGTCTCTTAATAGATTCTCAAACAAAACATTTTTAATCTTCAAATTTCGATAGTCATACTAAATTTATACTGTTTAGATCGATTCGTTCAATTTACTATATATATTTTGCTACTTTGTTGTCATTTCCGGCAAAACTTCAACTTTAATTTAAAATGTAAATGATGAAATTGCAATTAATATTAAGATACTTTTTAATAAAACCAAGCGTTTTACTTTATTTATCATTTTTATTGTTATTAATTAATTTGTATTATTATTGAATGTGACTATTGCAAACAGAATTGCTCGGTATTTAAGTCTTATGTTAAGTACAAAATATTTTTCATAATTTATGTAATATCTCAAACAATAATTCAACAACAATTTCTGAGATTCAGCATAAAATTGAGTTTTTAGTTTTGCTTTCAAAAGGATTAAAATGAAATCAATAATAGTATTTTGTTCCTGCCTAATAAATATATTTCAAAAATTATGAAGTCTAAATTTAATGCAGTAAGGTATCATATTCTGAGAAATATTCTGGACACACCAAATTTTAAATAAATGAATGAATGTTTCTATTTTCCACGATCAACCAAGACTTATTTATGAAGTTTTAAATGTTAAAAATTTAGAAAAACCTCAACATTTTCATAATCTTAGGCCAATTAATCTTGGGAAACCTGCGAGCGGATTGGCGTATTTTCTTTGAAGCGATCGATGGAAAATCTAAAATTTTATCCTTTTTTTATTGAATAGTGATATTCAAATTTTCATAAATCAGTCAGTTTAAGTGATTGGAAATTAACTCTTAAAAGTCAGAGATTTAGTTGATTGGAAATTAACTTTATGACCACCATAAAATCTGTGCTTTCTCTTGTGGTGTATGCATTCTCCTTAATATATGCTCGAATAAAATATCACATACAAAAGTACTACATAGAACAAACACATCAAAAGTAAACATAACATTTCAATAGTTGCCAAAAACAAAAGAGAGAAAAATGCAATTAATAAGCATACGATATTTAGAAAAGTTCAGATATTTAGACTGGAAAATGAAATTATCTGAAATTAACGAAATACGCAGACGATATTTGCAAAAGTAAAAATATTCAAAACTGAAAAGAAAAATATATGATTTTTTCCATCAATAAATGCCATAGGTTTCTTTATATCTTCATTATTTTATGAGTCATTAAACATCAAAATGGGTCCGGGACTAAATGAACACCCTGTATAGAGAGTGTAAAACATCATAAAATAATTTTTCTTGAATTTATTTTTTGGAAAAAATAATATTTCATATTTGTTTCATTTCCTACAAACACGTACCGAAAATTATATTTTTGCAGATTTCATTTCCAAAAAGATTTAATTTATTTTTAATTAGAGCTTTAATCAATGTGATGGCAACACTTAGAAAAAAGCTAATTTTTTCCCATGATTGCGAAACTTGCTTAATTTTTATTTTTATTTTTTACGAAAAAAATTATTGAAAAACATAGTTAAAATATTTATTTAAAAATTCATTAAAAATAGAAATTTAATTTTAAGATTAAAACATTAGTATCATTTAAAAAATAAATGTTTGATCGTTAACTTCATGTAAAAATCTTTTTTGTGCGGTAATAATTTCAGAAGTTATAGCAGAAAGCATATAAGCAAACTTTTGTACCCTGCAAAATAAGCAAACTTTTACTACAAAAATACTGAAGTGGAATATTCTTGAAGCTATGAAATCCATTTCAGCTGTTTTGAATGCACTACTTGAGGCATAAAGAGAGGAGTATTTTAAACATCCAGAATTTTCAAACGGGAATGATTAGGGTGAAGATATTATAGTTTTAAACTTTCCAGATAACGAAATTGTTAGATGAGCTATTACAGCGTAATTTAAGGGACAGACATCGTAATTTTGAGATTCTGTCAGATGACGAGGACGGCATCCCTTCTCCAAACTTCCGCATCCCGCCAGTGGGAGGACATTTGGATTCGACGAATTTAGCTCACACCATACCCGCTCACACGAACTTTCTTTAGGGAATCGGGTCTCGAATCAGGAACTATTCCATCAGAACACCGAGGCTATTTTTTTAAAAATATTATAGAGAACAAACTCCTTCTTTGCCAATACGCAAGGTCGGATTAAAATATCTGAGGATCCTTAAACAAAATAAGCTTTGGAGACTCCTCTCCTCCTTCAAATTTCCCAAAGCAGATATTTTAAATAGATTTTAGTTTTTTTTAAAATTAATAGAGGCCTTTTCAAAGTAATATAAATTATTACAAACGGAAATAATAAATCATTTAAATGCAGGTATCAACCATTTAAATGCATTTACGAAAGCTGGATGCAATACGCATGGCATAATTTTTTTTAATTAAAATTAAAATTTGATTATAACAAAAGGGTAAATTACAAAACATATTTCTAAAATAAGAAGTTTCTCAGGACTATGACTTGGGATTCAATCAACCAATGGTAAAAGAATAACTGCATTAACCTCCATGAGAATAAAAAAAAAAACCTCAGAAAAATTCGGATAATAATTTTCTGAAATTTAAATAAAAATTGATTTTGATTTGAATATATTCGGGACCCTTGTAAATATAAATGACTTTTGTAAATGAAATGAAAGCATAAAATTATATTAATTTTAGAATACTTTAGTGAGAAGAATATTTTGGGGTCTTGAGATCCTTAAAGATGAGAGATCCCTTGGCATTTGCCAGCTTTGCCTATTTGGTAATCCGGTATAACTGAAAAAATATAACGGAGGGATTAAAGGTGCAAGTAAGTACTGAATCAACATTGAAAAAAAATTATAAGTGAAAAAATACAAGCACCTGTACGAATTATAAAAAAATGAATATATACTAAATGCAGCAACTACTCATATGCATGAGGTCACATAATGAAAAGAGGAGTTATAGAAATTCGAAAATGGAGAAACGTGTACAAAATAAAATTTCCGCTAATCAAATGCATAAAATTGTACATATTTTGAACAGGAAACGAAGTAAAAGGGACAAATCCAAAAATATGAAATAAACAAACAGAGAGTATTAATTCAGAGAGGGCTAAAAATTTTAAAATGAAATATATATGAAACTGAATTTATAGTCCAGATAAAACTGGAAAAATTAGTGTTAATGTATATTCAGAACAAGGAAAAGATTGTTTATTCCGGACTTCCCTGTTATAGTAGGAACATAAGTCAATAAATGACAAATTGATTCACGATGAATTTTGTTTTACGACATTGGCTTTCATTTCAAAATTTTAAATTCATAATAAGAAATTAAAATTTCTGCAAGCAATAAAAGGATAAAATTTTTCATTTTTTTCGGAAAAACTGCTTTACTTAGAGAATTTACTACAGATACAGATAGTAATACTAACAATTTCTTTGTTTTTTTTCCCTAATCCTAAGATTCTTTCTTTCTTACCAAGCTACTACTATTAAGGAGGAGGCCAATATACATCTTGTTTAGTTGCACTGTGCTGGATGGGAATGTAGCGCGTGCAAGTATTGCTTGACCTTCTGGATTTCACTATTAGAGCAAGAGCATAAGAGGCAGAGGTAGCAGGGGGGCAATTGACCCCCTGTCGGCAGCGTCTTGCCCACCCCCCGTCGGCGAGAATTTCAGGGTTTCGTCTTTAAGTGTTTACCACTTCAGGATGGTTGTAGAGAAATGCGCATTATAGAATATGATTATTTAAAAACAGCCTTGAAGTTAATATATTGTAAACAGTCGAAATATCCAAGTAACGATTAAAGAGTTTTGACTACATTTGGCAAAATAATCGATAGAGTGGCAGGTCAATAATATGATGTATTTTGCGGACAATTTTTGATAGATCAACTAAGAACAGAATGCAATGGATGTCTAAGATGTTAAGTTCGCAGATTTTCAGACATCTGATTCAAATGTCGTTCATTCAGCTTACAATCTGTACTACTTTTGACATATAATTAACAAACTAACAAGTGAATCTAAGTGACAAACTAACAACAAAAGACAAGGCTATAGGCTCATTTTGTTGGCAATTTTTGATCGGTCAACTATGGACTCAATGCGGTGAGTGTCGAAGACGTTAAGTCTGCAGATTTTCAGACATTTGATTGAAATGTCGTTCATTTAACCTATAATTTGCACCAGTTATGTCAATATATCCGACTGAATAAGATATCGCACTCTGCCGGAATTTTTAAGGCGGCCGTCTGTGAACTGAATGTGATGAATGTCAAAGACTATACCTGCAGATTTCCAGACATTTGATTCAAATGTCGTTCATCAAGCTTTTAATTTTCACTACTTTTGGCAATATAACTGACAAGGTGACATGTGAATAAAACTTAAAATATGTCGCATTTTGTCAAAAAATTTTGATCGGTCGACCCAGACTACTATGCGATGGATGTCGACGTGGTTAAGTTCAAATTCTCAATCATCTGATTTAAATGTTATAATGTTCATTCAGCATATACCTTATATTTTATTTAGCAGAATAATCAATAAGCTGGCAAGTGAATAAGACGTCACGTTTTTCTCGACTAATCTTTTCCCCCTCGGCTAAGATTTTATCAAAAATTATGCGAAAAAAATTATTTTCATCGAGTATTTCAATTACCTGCCAGTGGAATTATTAGAGAAATTGAATATATTATTCATAAATAGGACGATAGAGCTGTTTTCCATAATTCATCATTCAAATTCAAGTTCTAAAGTTAATCGTCATCTTATTCATCTAATCGTTAGTTCTTCGGTAATGAATCGGTAAATTTATTTTATTCATTTCACTATGAGAATTGCCTGACTAAAATCTAGCTAATGGTTAAATTAAATTTGATCAAACACTCCTTTTCTTGACACGGTTGTGCATATTCATGTTAAAAAAAGTTACTTTTCTGTAGCGAACTTTTCTGGCTTCATTATAAATTACCGAAGTAAGTAAATTGTACAATTGCAAATTAAGTTTATTTACAGTAAAATATCTGTTTTCTTGCGCAGTCTAATTTATCAAGCTACAATTATTACACTAAAGAGGTATTATCGACTGCAACTGACGACAAAAAAATATTTGTGGTATGGTAGCTTTTTAGCTACACTAAAAGAGTTTAACCAAGTATGCATTAAATTTGCAAAATAAATTACTTCCTAAATTATTCAAACTCTGCATTCAATGTTATGACTATGTAATCGGGAAACGTATCTTCTTATTTTTTTTCTTTCAATTTCTATTCGCAGCAAAAACTATATGATTTCACATGTTTCTAGATTTTTAATAGACTTTATATAAATATGTCTTGATAAAAGAATGATTAAAATTGTTATTCATAGAATATTCATATATAACACATTAACCCCTTGACATACGAATTTACATAACTTCCTAATTGGATGGCAATTCTTATTTGGGATAATTATTGTTATTTTAATCCCTAGAATAATATAAGGGCATTTCAGGTAATGATGTGTTTTTAAGTGATTTTTGCATTTTAAATTACTTAATACTTTCCCTTAATTGCAGATTTAAAGTTAAAAATTCAGTAATTCCATAGCGAATCAGACTCGTCATTGTATACGAAGGGATTAAGAAAAACCAATACATGCAATTGATTGGATAAAACTCGCTTTTTAGGAGGAAAATATTAGCTTTAATTAGCTAATTGATTAGCTCAATAACTTTGAATTTAAAAAGTACTTAACCGTACGAACACATGCCTAAAAATGAAGATAGGGGAATTCATATTCAAGATCAAATTGTTTCTTAGTAAAATCCACTGGTTTTTTAAGCCTAAATATATATTGAAAAACAAATACATGGGGATCTACTGTTTAAGCAGTCCATTTTTTGTGAGAACATTTTTCATATCTTACATAAAATAGTAAGTTTGTAAATATATTTACAAAATATTTCCCCCAGTATTCTTAAGAAACGACATTATTGTACCTTTTCCGCATTCTATATTGATCGTGTCAGAACTAAAGTAAATTGTTTGTTGTATTAAATGCAATTTGTTGTACTTTTGTTGCGCACTAAAATGCTCGGATTCGTAACATATCTGAATTCCTGCTCGTTGCTTCAAATATTTTAGGTAGGGGGAACTACGCTGAAAAATCGATTTTTGATGAAAACATTGAATATGTTTTATTTATTATTTAAGATTTTTGAAAAAGTTTCTTTTACAAAATTTTTTCTTTGAGCATTTATTTTATATAGCTTCTGATATAAAATAAGAGCACACATTTGTTCATTTAGCATGACGCGTCATTCTGGCGCAATCTGGGTTTCTATCTATACTACAATCTAGAAAGGAATATAACATATTTTTTCTAATTTTAGATCTCAGAGAAATTAAATCTCAGCAGTCACATAAAGAAATAAACTCAAATATTGACAATTTTTGGATGGTCATTAAAAGAAACTGAGAACATTTTTTTACAAATCCCTTTGTAAACTTTAACATTTAACAATAAAAGAAAGGATCAGCATCTGAATAAAAAAGAAGTTAAATAATACTTGATTTTCTTTAATTAATTAATTTCTTTAATTAAATACAATTAATTATTATGAGTTATTTTGAAGCCGAATGAGAGATATTGTGCTTGCCCCCCTGTCGGCTTTGTCTTGCCTCCCCGTCGAAAATATCTGCCACCGCCTCTGAAGAGCATAAGTTCATAAGTGACAAATTTGAATGTTTTTTTACTGTATTTGCTTTAAACATAGCAGTTATTGGAAATATATAACCAACTTCTGACAATATTGGTATGAATCTGTTATACCGATGACGTACATAGTTAATCTCATCACTGAAAAAAGAGATTTACAGTGATTTTTCACGGATGCCGAATGGATGCCTGGTAAAAAAGCTTGGCAGGAAAAAAATACTTGACGACTTTGATGACAACCAGAGGGAATGGTAGCTTTCTCGCGTTATCAACTGCATGCCAATGGCGAACAACATTACAAAAGAGTTTATCAGCATGCGATCTTTGATGCCTTTTTGGCGATTAATCTCACACAAGCAGCAGAAAATCGATAGTTCATTTTTACATCGTTTCTAAGACCAATTGAAACTAAAATCATACACAGAAGAAAAATTAAACTCATAAGATCACATACCAAATTTCACATGCTGAAAGTCATTTCGTTTTTGAGTTATAGCGTTTTCATGCCTGTGAAATTACAGGGCGACTGAAGGTCAACTACTTAACAGGTTATGTTTCACTTATTACGTTTTTTATCACTTATGTTATTACGTTAATTTAATTATCGTGTTTATATGCTTGCATAAAAGCAGACAACCCCTTGACGGATTTGATTCCATATTTGGCTCATGTCTACACTAAAATGCTAAGTCTATAATTTAAATTTTATACATTTATTTCTGTTCGTTTTGTAGTTATCTTGTAAATTTAAATTCTGACAGATGAGTTGACAGTTTCCTGAGCAACAGCTTCCTCAGAATGGATTTCTTTCAAAAATTGATAGAAATTCGGGAATTTGATGTAAAGATCATATATGAAATTTCATCCTTCCAGCTGAAAGCGTTTTTGAATTATCGTGTTCACAGACAAACAAAAGGGAGGACGTTGAGACAGATAGACATAAATTCAAAAATGTGTCTTTCGTACTTAATGAGGTCTAAAATGTGAAAATTCATAAAAACTTCGAATTCGAAGTTTTTGACACTCTTTGCACACTTCATACTTTTTGTACATTTCATATATGTGAAATTAAAAATGAAAGCATTGAAAAAATGCAAGACCTTTTGTTTTTGTTTTGTTATTGGGAACAAAGATCTAGAGATTACTCTGGAAAATTCCACGCAAAGGAAATATTTTTCTTGCCTGGGAATATATAATACACTGGTGTGCAAAACTTAAGCAACAATGCAAATTTTAAGCAGATAGCCATGAAATTGCAGAAAAGGAGTTCTTGCGATCAGTACAATGAACACGTAATTCAAGAGAAAGGTCATGCGTATGCAAATATCAGGAACAAAACGTCACAGATGACGTGAGCGTACGCAAAACACGTGCGGAAGGCGCGCAGCTCAACAGTACAATAAAAGAAAGGACGGAGACGCAATTAAAGACATTCGCTGCAAGTGCACGTGAGTTAATTCGTGAAATATGGCTAGCAGAAATCACCTGGATGATTTCACACGTGGAAGAATGATCGGAAAGCTGGAGGAGGGGCGTAGTGTGACCAGTGTAGCTGAAGAGTTCGGAATCAACAAAAGTGTCGTTTCGCGCGTTTGGAAAGCCCTCCAAACCACAGGTACAGCTGTGAGAAAGGTTGGTGGTGGCCTCCCCAGGAAAACAACTGCAGTGGATGACCGATATATCGTCCTGCAGGCGAAAAGAACCCAAAACCAGTCAGCAAGCGCCATTGCTCAGCAACTGTGTGCAGCAACGGGGCGACAAGTGTCGCGTTTTACTGTGTCCAGACGCCTTGCGGCACGATTACATCCTCCTGGGAACACCCGACAACTTAAACAGATGCTGTTTGAGGAATGGGCACTCTTACCTCAAGAACTGTTGGACAATCTGGTGCTGAGTATGGGGAGACGGTGCGAAGCAACCATTGCACTAAGGGGAGGACATATCTCATACTAAGGAACATCTGCTTGCTGTTCTTCCTCTTGGACAGACAATCACGTGTAACGATACTATGAGTTCAATAAAGCCTTTTTTTGTTTGATTCCATACTGTATGCATTGTATTCATTTCTGCGCAACTATGCTTTCGTCATTCTTTCAGAACAAAATGCTGTATCTCATTTCTGAATTTCATGTCTCTCAGATGATTTCTCGTGAAGTTATGGCAAAAAACATACCTGTTGCTTAAGTTTTGCACACCAGTGTAGTAGGCATATTGCATAAGAGCGAAGTACTCTATTTCGAATGTTGACTGCTTTGCGAGCTGGAAATGTCTAGCATGATCTATTCTACTGTTATATAACAAACGATTTGTTGTCTGATTGTATGCAACTTATTATTACAAATGCTATTCTTTGTGCATATATCGAATGTGTTCTTATTACATATGCTTCGTGTTTTTCTTGGAATAAAGCGTCATATTCCATTATTTTGTGCTATAGATATTTAGCTAAATAATAGCGAATGAAAGTTGTAGTTAAAAATATTATACTAATATTATTAACTACAAAATATTATTAGAAATGGTCTGGAGAGGGTTCGCCCTGTCACCAAAACGTCTATTTAGTTACTGCAAAGAAGATAAAAAGGAAATAAAGGAACAGGCTTCAAACAGAAATTTTAATAGAGAGTAAAAATAGGCTTAAACGTCACCAGATGGGTAATTGTTATGACATACCATATATGGATGTTCAGATCTTTCCAAACAATTATCATACAAAAATGATTTTTTTATTATCTAACGACTCAAAAATTATCTTTATAACCATATCATTTCCATTTCCTATAATTTCCACCTAAAATTTAATAATATTCCTTGATTCAATTTGATGTACTGTTTATAACAATGGTTTTAAATGTTATGATAGAATTCAAACTCATCCTTCAAAACATTCATTCGATCACGTGCTTTTAAAGAGCATTAACTCCATAGTAAGATTTTCACTTTAGATTTTATTTCATAATATTTACACTTTTTAATTTGCAGTAAACTAATTTAATTGAATTTATGATTTGCAGTTCTATCAAATAGCAAGGTCATTTTTTTAAAACAATGCATTCTATATTAAATATTTTGCAACCAAAAAAGTCATTAATCTGGGCGAAGGAACTAATCGCCAAAGATTTCTAGTATTCAGAAATTAGTAAAATTCATATTGTAAATATCTTCCATTGCTAATATATGTTAAAAATTAGTAGTTTTCATTTTGTAAATATTTTCCATTGCTAAAAAATGTTAAAAATTAGTAGTATTTGTATTGTAAATATCTTCCATTTCAAGGAAAATTAATTAAAACGCGTAATTTTCGGCAACTTTATTTCCTGTAAAGCTTTCATGATTTTTAATCTGAATTTTATATACTTATTAATTTTCAATTCAGAAACATTCCCAGGACAAAATGATTCATTTTGATGAATGGGTCTCAGTAGGTCCATTTAAAAACTTTTAAAATAGTTTCTACATCTTCAGATGCTTCGAGATTTAATTTTATTTTCTTGATATGAGATATCAGCAGTTTTTTCCCCTTTGTCTGCATCTTTGCCATCATTTTCTGGATTTTGTCCAATTTTTTTTTTGTTCTTCTGATTCTCTGTTTTTTTTATTCAATCTAGAAGTTTTTGTATCCTTTTGGTTCTGATCGGAAATATTTTAAAACTGGCTGGTTTTCCCCAAACTTGGCAAATTCCCCATTTTATATGAACAAATTTTCGAAATTAGTAACAATCACAATGATAATTAGGAATAATCTAAATGTTTAAAAGCATGTTATGTACTTTTATTTAGTATGATATGATAGTACGAAAACACTTAATCCATATATTCATAACAAACAGTTTTTAAAACATAATTACTTTCATTATCACACGCAAATATTATTTTCCTTCAATTATTTTTTACTCTTTAGGCTTTAATGTAATATTTAATATAACAAACATTACAAAATATTTGCTAAATTTACATCCAGATGGCGTCACGCGCATATTTATCACAGTTTAATTTAATTAGTCAATTAACTAAAAATTCAATTTTGTAAAAATTAAAACAGAATATTGTGATTGTGAATATATAAATGTACAAATTTTAAAAACTCTAGAATATCAGGAAAAGAATAAAAAACAATGTAAAAATTCCATCTTTACTAATATTAAACAAATATTAGAATAACGTTTAGGCTGTCCTTATTGTCAAAATCATTTTGTACTATTTTGCATAAATGGAAATGTGTAGTCTCAATTCAAGGCCTTTTTCAGGTTAAAATTAATGAATGCTATATCTTCATCAGATTTGAAAAATTGGTCTGAATCTGAACATCGATGGGGCTAATTTAATCTTTAAAATGTCTTCACTTTGTGAGAAATATATCCTAATTTGATAGAGAGAATCTTGATTTTTTAAACGAATTTTTAAATATTTATGTTTATTTTTTCATTCTAACAATTGAAAATATCGAATACTATAAATGGTAATTTACATTGTTTTTTGAAATTTCCAGTCTTCAAATTGTTTCATTAACAAAATCATAAGTTTAAATAATTCAAAAGAAAGATCTAATAATAATACTTTATTTTACTTTTTTGCTCGTTTCGAGAATTCCACTTAAATTCTTGCGAGTTTTAAATAGCTATTTTGATATTTGTAACCAGACAAAGGTTATTGAATTAAATATTTGCTAAAGTCCGGATGGGATAAGATTCTATTCTTATCATGACCTATCATGGACTGATTAGATAGGTGTCTTACCGTTGAAATACAAGTTATAATCTTTGCGAATTTCTTGATATGATGAAAACAGTGAAGGATTTAAAGATAATAAAAGAGTTGGAAAATGATGTCAGAATGTTTACTCAAAAACGTGATTTCTTGTCACTTAATGCACTTTCTGCTAGGAAGCATATCAGATATGGGGATAAGGAATTACAGGAAAGGTAATGCAGGTTTCGCTGGTTCTAGTGATGATGTGGTGTCGAATAGCCCTTTCCGATAATGGAAAATACTTCCAATCAAATAGGACGGTGGTAGACATTTAAATTCCGCCCACAAATTCTGTATGCTGTTACGAGGACTATCATTCAGTTAAACTCAAATACATCCACAGGGAAGAATGTTACTCACTTCGGGTTCTCTTCATTAAAAGACAATAATAATGTTAACATCGCCAATGATGGGTCATACCTATTATAGGAGAGGGTGATAAATAGGTCAGGATGGTCAGTTATAACTATTATAGTATTGAACTTACTACGTTACTATTCTGATGTGTGTGAACAGTGTTACTGTACGGATGATCAGTTATTCCGGATTGCCTTAGTGTTAGGATGATGTGATTTCCTTGCATTCCCTTAGCTTTGTTGCATTAGAAAATTTTCTTGAAGGCACAAAAGAGATTTTTATGTACTTAAAAATAACACAAATAAAATAATTTTATTTAAGAATACCACAAATGAAAGATGCCTTTTTTACCATCACATTCCCGCAAGGGACATCTCAAATACAAGGAAGAGTAGTCAGCTGTTTAGAGTTGATTTTCTAGCTAACTAGCGGCATATTAAAGTAAGAGCAACAGCTAACCACTGAATCCGAATGAACGTGCCATAATATGAAGTCTTTTGCTGCCACCACAGAGTGTGGTTTTGCTTTGTGGGCTGTCGGTCATTCCAATTTTTCTAGATGACCATGAACTGAGGCAGCGTTTCTTATTATCGCCATTCATCAATTCGCAAAACCAAAATATTTGCAGAACTTAACATCACAAAAATGAAATTTAATCTACGAACAAATGATGGTTTTGGAATTATTTTAAACTTGCTTCGAAAAAAAAAATCCTTTGAAAATTGCCGCACACATACATGCATACAAAAGAAGAAAAGCTCTGCGATTATAACTTTTCATTGTCAAGAAAGCTTTCATCAGGATTTCGAAATAACATTTGGCATTCATCTTTCTAGCATTAGAAAGTGAATTTTTGCACAATCTGTCAGAGCTGAATACATGTTTGATTTTGAATTATTCAAAGCATAATATTTTGCTTATTTGGTAGAGAATTACTGCTGGAGAATTTGGACTGGTTTAGAATTACCGCACCAGCTGTATAGTAGTAGAAAGACACATCTCTTGATCATCAAAGCATTCACAATGCACTATATAAAACTTTTTCTGTTTCGAGGCGCGTAAACTTTCGGGAACGTTTTCATCTATTCATTCTTCTAGCTTAAAACAGTTGAGCGAATTCTTGCATTTTGTATGTCAAAATGATGGACAATGATAAAACGTATTCGGAAATTGATGGAATTTAACGGCGTATAAGTCTTGCCTATATTAATAGTCCAAACAATTTGTTATCAATGAATAGATATAAAGTTAAAATGTGAAACGTTTCGGAAAAAAACTTAAAAAGAAAGGCCATAATACAAAAAAAAAATCCTGCGTAATTCAAAATATTTTGACAAAAATTACTTCAAAGTCATCAGAAGCAGTCAATTCCTGAAGAAAATAGAAAACATTATTAAACAGTAATCACGTGTAAACCACCAGCTGGCTACCCCGACCCCCGCTGGAAGGCATACACAAAAATCTGAATGACCGGACCGCTGTAACAGCAACACTAGCGGAAACTGTGGTTGAGTTCTAAGGGCCATTACCGACCACGGTACAACACTTTCCTTGGGAAATACGCCCCGTCATCGATGGGAGGAACCCCCATCTTTTTGTGTACGCACCAGGGTGGAGAGAACCTACCACCATGCCGGAAGCTTCTCATCCTCAATTACGAGGTCCCCTCCTCGTGGGATGTAACAACGTGTAAAATATAAAAGGATACTCAGTCTAAGTGTTTTCCTTGATTTTCCTCAAATAACAACCAACACAATATGGCATCGCATTCACAGACAACAAAAAACATTCATTCAAACTGATTTCATTCATTCATCTTGTTGCATTTTTGTGTTAAATACGCACATATTTCTCTTCGATGATTTCGACCAAAATGTTAAAAAAAAATAATGATATTATATTCATGACGCGTCACATTTCCTCCATCTATCTTGCCACGTTTTTGAGATCTCGAGCTTACTAATTAAAAGACAGCATTATTCAAAATTAAGATTTTTTTCGGATTTAGGAAGCGGCAAAACGATGAGATTCATTAAATTCTTCAAATCAAATCCTATGAGGATTACTATAATTTCTCTTTGTACAATTTGCATACGAGCAGTTAGAAAAAAACCCATAATTTTTGTGAATTAATTCATTGTAATCCTAAATCTGATAACGCAATATTAAATCTGAAAACGCAACCTTTTTGTGTAACGCACCAGGGTGGCGAGAACCTACCACCTGCCGGAAGCTTCTCATCCTCAATTACGAGGTGCCCCCCTGCCGTGGGACGTAACCACGTGTAAAATATAAAAGGATACTCAGTCTAAGTGTTTTCCTCTGATTTTCCTTAAATACCAACCAACACAATATGGCATAGCATTCACAGAAAACAAAAAACATACATCTGATTTCATTCATCTTGATGCATTTTTGTGTTACCGCGTTTAAATACGCACATATTTCTCTTCGATGATTTTGACTAGAATATTAAAAAAAAATGACGATATTATATTCATGACGTGTCATATTTCCTCTATCTATCTTGTCACGCTTTTGAGATCTCAAGCTTACTAATTAAAAGACAGCATTATTCAAAATGGGAATTTTTTTCGGATTTAAGAAGCGGCAAAATGATGAGATTCATTAAATTCAATCGATTTGCATACGAGCAGTTAGAAAAAAAAACCCCATAATTTTTGTGAATCAATTCATTGTAATCCTAAATCTGACAACGCAAAAACTCGCCGAAGCACACTCATTTCAAATAACAATTTCAGTTGTTGATTCAACTGGCAGTTTTAAAATGAAGCTTTATCGGTAAAGATAGAAAAAATCAAACAGCGCAACACAACTTTTCCTTTTTCTTTTTTTTAAAGGAGATTTCTCTTAGTATAACTCAATAGCAAACCAATATCTAACGATAATCAGGTAGCAAATACATGTATCCTGTACTACAACCTCCCATAATTTTTGAGTTCCAATGAATTATAAAATTAAACATCATAACTCGAATATGCGCATTGAGTAAACGCAAAATTCTCACCTAACAGTATAAAAATGGCAGTTCGGAAAAAAAATGTACGTGTGAAAACTGGTAAAGTAAAATGGGACAACACAACTAAAAAGAAAATACATTATTATTATTTTTTTCTTTCATCCCTATTCAAAGAGCTGCGAATAAGCAAAACCGTCATTTATATATATATATATATATATATATAAACGAGACTAATCGGATTGCAAAGTGACGAAATATAAATTATCAATCAATAACGATGTGGAAATTAGTGGATTTTAAATTTAGACATTATCAATCACATAAACTAAATCCGATAACGTGGAAGAAACGATGAGGAAAGTCAAAATATCCAAAATTGGAAATTGCGAAAAAGTTTGCGGGTGAGAAATGGCAAGGAAAAGTCGTTTCGCGCATGGGCGAGGCGTGTGATGTCACTTCCGTCTAGGCAGGGGTTGGAGTAATAAACAGAGCGCGTGGAGAAAACGACACAGAACGGACTCGTGCTAGTGATGGGTCCGTTAGAAAACAGCACGCTTCAGGTGAACGTATACACCTCAACGATTCAGAACAGCAAGGGACAACATTTGTTTTGCAAATACTGGGAACCGTCTCAGCAACCGAAGTAAGTTTTCTGTCAGTTGTGACGGTTTTCTTTTCTTTTCCCCGCTTTTTTCGATAACTTTTCTCGTGCGCTATCACAATCGGGTATCGAAACAAGGTGGCAAAGTTTCGTTATCGATGGTTTCTCCTTTCGCTTGAATTTATCATGAATAGAAATTGCTATTGCAAATCCAGTGAAACTCCCATTAGAATGCACTTTTATTTAATGCGGTTTGGGAAAGTTTGGGAAACTTTAAATTTGTGTGAGAAGAAATTTTTTGAGGATGTGAGATGATGGTTTTTAATTTGATAGCTTGTAAATCCTTAAATCCTTATTTTTTATCCTTATTTTTTCCTTTCGTACATAATTTTCTCTCGGTCATTTTTTAAAAAAATGATCCATTCTGCATAAATTATCGTCTTCTAATGTCTTTCCTTATAGTAACTAGATGACAAAGTTATCACTTTTTTTGGCAAGTAAAGTAAAACTATATTCAGAATACAGTTTTAATAAATAATTTTTGGAAAGTTCTCAAAAAGTAATTTCGCGCAATTTTAATTATCTCTGAGAGTTTTTATAGTTATAAAAAGAAGATTTTAATTTTTTATGCTTTTTTTTTCATCTCCGTGAAGAGTTTTATGCTTTCGAATTTTTTTTAATAAAATTTTATATATATATTTCATGAAATATCATTTTATCATACTCGTATAGAAAAGAAACTGATGAACTTTCGTGTTTTATAATTTCTTATTGTCTTATAATTTGATGAGAGTGTGAGCTGTTTTTGTGAGTAAAATAACATTTTCCTCATAATGCGCTTTGAATTACTTAATTTATTTTCAGAATTTGTTATTTTTGTAAGATAAAGATTTTATTTCGTGAGTTTTATGCTTTTTTTCTTTGTGCATTTCACATTTATGCTTGTATATTTTCAAAAAATAATTCATTTATTGTTCTTGAAATGTAATTTTAATATGTTTATTCGCAAAATATAAACGGCAGCCAAGTTCGGTGCTCTTTATTTCTGTCTTTAAATGTGGCAAGAGAATAAATTGCTTTTGAAAACAAGTGACATTCTTCTACGAAAGCAATTATATTAAGCAACTTGGGGCGAATATTTTCGTGTAGTTTCAAATATGAGTAGTGTTGGAATTTTTTATATGCAAGGTGAAGCTTTTTCAATTACGCTTTCAAAAATTCCAGTTACAAGTTTATATTTGTTTAGTTTTATGAAACAGTTTCTTTGTTATTCATGATATTTAGATTTCCCAAGTCACTTTTACAATAGATGCAACCTCAAAAGCGTTTTGAGGAAATGCATAGCGCTATATTTGGTTATTTCACTTAGGACGTGAAAGTAGGGAAATAATAAATGCAAAAAGAGAACGATTAAGAAAACTTTGTTAAATGATTTCTATTGTGAAAAATTAAAATTTTGTTTAGAATTTATATATATTTATTAAAAATAGTGCAAGTTTATTGCCATGACATAAGTAATTAAAGTATTATATTAAACATAAAAAAAGGTTGGAAAATGCTTAGTATGTTTTGTGTTTATAACTGTATTAAATATAAAATAAAGCGCTTAGTATCTAACTTTAGTATCGTATATTTTTGTATTATTTTCGACAACCTTATTGCAATGAAATCTTTTTTATTGAGCGAAAAAAAAAACACCCTTGAAATCTAAATTTGAAATTGAATTTGCAAATTGCTATATGAATTTTTTGTCTTGAAAATGGGACAAGTCCAAGATAGCTCATATTTCCATTACAATGGCAGTTTCTTCCACGAAAGGATCTGGAAATGCGCAATTACTGGGAGTTTTTTTTTTTTTTTTTTTTTTTTTTTTTTTTTTTTTTTTTTGTCAAGACATGGATTTCAAAACGATTTTTAACAAGATATCTGCAGCAAAATATGAGATGCCTTTCTATTTTTTTTTTTTTTTACCTTTATGTTGAATTTACTCCACTTTCAAGTCCCGTCCAATTGTACGCTAAAAAAAGGAAACGTTAGTTGGCTTTGGATAGAAAATATGTTGGCAAGTAACTGAAATTTTTTTAATGTAAATTAGTAAGCTATCCCAAGTTCCTACAAGCCAAAAACATGCTTAAGTAGTAATTGAAGTGACAGCGAAACTTGGCTGATCCGAAGGTATTTAATTCGCATTAAAGTAATAACTAATATTTTCCCGATAACTTGAATTTCTTATTTATATGACGTTAAAATATTGTTTATAATTCAGATTTATTCGTGTGGAATCGATGTCAAAATCGATAAAAAATATGAAAAAATAGTTTCTATTTCTCATTTCGTTCAGTGAATTAAATGCATTTGTACCTTGAGTCCTCAGGGGCGTAAATGCGTAATTACTAAAGCCTTTAATTCATTTGAAAATCTTACTGCTATACAACATATTCAATGAAAAAACAATTAAAGTTTCTCGCTTTTTAAAAAATTAACGAAACTGCACTGTTTTTTACTGAAATGTTCTTTTATTGTTTTTGTATGCAAAATGCTGCATAATGTTTTTTTAAAAATTACTTTCAATTAAAATGATTATTGTTTTACTTAGAATTATTATCTTTTTATTTTTTTAACATCAATTATTATTTATTTATTAGTTATACTTTTTTTATTGACTAAAAAGTATTATTTGACTTGCTAAAAAAATGCTACTAATTATTAATTAAAGAATTTTAATTTCTTTTGCTATGCTGTTCTGTTCCTTATTTGTTCTTAATTCAAATTTTTGAGTGATCTTTATCTTAATTTGTCAGCTTCAAAGTACTTGAATTGCGCAGTTAAAAATAATGAAATAAAGTACAAAAAAAGAGGATACTGACATCAAGTGCATTAGTTTGTTGTAATAAATAAGCGAATATTATAATCAGTATTAGGATTAATACGATAAGATACAAAATTAATTTAAGAAGTAACCTTCAAAAATTTTTTTTTTCAATAATCCCAATTATGATGACTAAAATGGAGATCATAAATCTTCAAATGATGAATATATATCTAAATTAAATTAGAATTCTGAATGTATTATGCAATTTGTAATTAACTGCGTAGAATATATAGTTCAGTATTCAACCATTGCGTATATATACACGTGTAATAGATGTCCCAATAAATGGCGCAACGCATGTACATTTCAGGAAAATAGTATGTAACATAAAAAAAAAAAAAAAAAAAAAAAAACGCAGCTGAAATAGGGAATAATATGTATAATACTTGGTTGCACCCAGTTCCACTTAACATTTTTTGATTCGCTAATTGCCTTCCTTCCTGAACATTCAAATTCGCGTTCATTCCAAGAAGATAATCAATTCAGCTATCTATATTTATTTTAAGCGTGTAAAATAGCTTTCATTCGTAAACATCACACGTGTGTTTTGAAAATAAAAACAACTGGAGATTATTTATAGTATAATCTTTCGAAATTTAATTTTATTATGCTTGAGCACAGAAAAAAAAATGTTGTTTTCGATTTCGCAACAATTTACTTTCAGATTTTTTTTTCGTCATTGCACAGTAATGTAAATTTCATAATCTCGTAATGATCATTTTCAAAATTAATTTTTTTTATAATTGATATTCGTTTGTTAAATATGTGCGTATCTTGTATTTTCAGTAATCATAACTTTTTGGCCTTTAATTTAACCTCCAACTTCAGTTCAACTTCACTTCTGTTCCATTTTTTTTCTTTTAAAAATCCATAAAAATTTCTTACATTCTTAAATTTTTTTTATAAGTTTAATTCTAAAATTATTATATTTATTTTGAAGTTTTATTACGCAATTGTTTTATTTAAAATAATTGTAAATTATTTGCTTATTAACATTATTAGTTTTAAAACGATAAAAAATTTAATTATAACCATTACTTTTTAAAACTGATTATCATTTATTTATTAATAATAACTTCTATTTAAACTATTAAATACTATAAATATATCATTACTAGCGTTTTTAACAAATAAGTTTCACTTTCTTCTGTCGTATGCATTTTTAGACCCAGTATTTTGGGATAAATAAAATTTTTATTGTGATCCCAGCAGCGTCAATTAGTTAAGTTCTGTTGTAGTTAAAAATTAATTAATTAATTAACTAAAAGTGGAGTCTTAGATTGCTTGCTTTATAGAAAGTGATCGCATAGATAGAAGATGTATCTCTTTTTGTCTTTTTTGATTTACTTTTAATCCATATAAAGTAATATATGACAAGCATTTTATATAGTTCAAATACTTTGATTAATATTTTCTATTAAAATACACTTGTTAAAAACTAACGATGACTTGCATAGATAAAAATTTAGAAATCAATCTATGGATTCACAAAGTATTCAGATTTCATCTTGAGTGTTTCGATTCATATTTTTCCTTGCATTTCTAGGTAGAAGATGTATTTACAGCAAAGTTGATGATAAATAAGGCATTTATAATTCATAAAAGATGCAATTAATTTTTATTTCATATAAGACAAATGCTTCATTTATAATTGCAAAATTAAAAAATAAATATATTACGGATTCATTTTTGTATGATAAAAGACAAATACCTCATTTACTTCAGTAAAAGATAAGAGAAAAAGAAATTGTTCTTTTTTGGAAAAAAGGAAAAAAAAATTAAATCCATGATTTATTATTGTAAAATAATAAAAAAAAGATTCATTTTCATGCATTAGGTCACAAATGTTTCATTTAAAACTGAAAAATATAAATATGAATAAATAATGGACTAATTTCCATGAGATATTACAGAAATTCTTCATTTATAAAAGTAGAATAAATATGTTTAAAAATTGTTCTTAAAAACAAATTTATTAATGCAATGGAACATAGTTTTTTTTTTTATTTCAGATTTCTACTTTCTATTACTTAATTTAAATTCATTATTAAGAATATTATGAAATGAAATCAGTTCACCACCAGATGATTCTTCAGTGAAAAATTAAATATTAATAGATAAACTAATAATTTAACTCTGAAATTGTTGAAATAGTGTATTGACATCAATATCACACAAGGGAATAAAATTTGAATATTTTAGATTATCAAAAAATGAGTGGACATTTATCACAAAATTCCATCTTTATGAGCATGAAACAAATCAAAATAAATAAAAGTGTGCAAAAAAGGAAATGATAGATTTATTTTTATTAGAAAAAGGGCAAATGCTTTATTAATTAATATAAAATTTAAGAAATTATGCATTAATTTTTACATTGTCATCTTAATAATATTGAAAAATCATTTATCTACTGGATAAATATAAAACTGAGGAATACATATATTATTGTTCTGCAAATGAAAATTGCCACAAAATTTGTTTTTTATATTCAGTAGAATTCGGAAGGAAGTTTTTCAATTTTTGAACTAATGCTTGTGAAACTTTTAGAAAAAAAATTGTTTTATCATTCTAATGATATAAAAGCATTGCAACGATTTTCATTGGAAAATTTTTGATTTTTTGGTAAAATTTTTTTAAAAATTCTTATAGAATAATTGAAAAATTCAAAATGCTCTTTGCCCATTAAAATATAACATAGAACTATATTTCCAGATTTTTCAAAGAAATATTTTAATAAGACGTAGAATTCTGCATGTTTAATACTAACGAAATCGCAATTTCTGCTTCAAATCTGAGATTATTTGTTTTCACTTAAAATATTTATATTATTGGAATAATAATATATGACGTCTTAGTAGTAGAAATTGGTATTGTTAAATGATTGATTAATACAAAATTATATCAATATATACTCACTCATTACAAGGGTATTTTCAGAATTATAATAAAAATATGAAAAATAGTTGTAACAAATAATATTGTATAATAAAAATTTGAAAAATTGCTGCAAATGTAATGGAATATTTTAAAATTTGACAAACATTATGAAACTTTGCTTTAAAGATCATGCTAAATATAGGATTGAAATATTTGGATGGCAATTCATAATATTAATAAACAATCATTATATTGAAAAAAAAAACGAATACATATAATAAAAAAATTTCTTTTGCAAAAGGATTGCTGAAAACCTAAAAAGAATTAAATAAAAAAATATCACAATTTGGATTTTTTTTTCTACTTTCAATGTCCATTCTTTCCTTAAGAACTAAAGAAGTATTAATACATAAGATGGTTAAAATGAAATTAATTAAATGGTTAAAGATTTATTCGATTTAAAAAAAGGATAGTTGGCCCTAGAGCTATTAAATTAGGCACAGGTTGCTTAATGAGCGGGAAGTATTCACAGAGATGTAGTTAATCAAAATTTTAATTATATTACAATAAATTAAAATTTAATCAAAATCTTAACGTTTTTCTACTATGCTTTTGAAGTTTATTAGTGCACAAAAGTCATTTTTGCATCATTTTAAAATTTAAAAAATTAGCCTTTTAATTACATCAATTTTATTTTCGTGAAAAATTTTCTTTAGCCTTAAAACTTTTTCGAAGCTTTTTTTTAAAACAATTTTTGGGACAAAGCTTTTCATTGTTTTAATGAAACTCAAATCAATATCATTATTTCATTAAATCTGTCTGTCACTTTTTTTGTCGCTGCTTTAAATTCTTTGGACGAAACTTCAAGACAGAATTTTCTTTTAAACTTTTATTTATACGATGTTTCTTTAATTCTGACGTTCTTACTATAAATCTGTCATGCTATGTTGCCAAAACGTTACCATGATACTAGATATTGCAATTTTTTTTTCTATTTCTTATGCGTCCTTCGTTTTCTGACTTTTTGAAAGATTTGGCGTTCTTTAGACTTCTAGTTTTTTTTCCTATATTTCTCTAAATAAAGTTACTTTAAACTCTAAATAGCTAGTGCTCCAATTAAAGAGTTGATTACTTATTGCTCGAAAAAAATTGATAGAAAGACTTAAAAGAAGAAAGGAAAAATGTTATTTTAATGACCTGCGTGAAAATCAAATTTAGCTAGAACTCTTATATAGAAAGTGGTTGTAATGGCTCCATTTGTTTGTGCGTAGATATAAAGACCACGTGCAATTTATAATTAATATAATCATGACTGTGACAGATTATAAAATGGTGACAGCTGAATTGCATTAATGTCGAGAATAATTCACCTTTCTTTCATTATTGCCGATTTCTTATACCTTTTCTTGCGTCATATATTTCTCCATTTTATGAAATACATGCCACCAAGAATTTTCGTTAATACAGCCTTTCGTTTTTTTTTTCTATTTTAATTCTAAATATCTAATATATCAGTTAAAATGTGTCTACTTATAGCAGGAAAAAATGTTAATGGAAAGAATTAAAAAAAAAAGTGGAGAGAGCGAGCGAGAGAGAAAGAGAATTAAAAAAAAAATGGTATGTTAATGACTTGTGCGAATATTAAGCTTAGATAAAGCATTCATAGCTTGGGATTATAATGATTCCTTTAAAGTGGTTTGTATGTAGAGGTAAACTAAAGAAGACCTGTTTATGACATGTGTGATCTGAACACAATCGATAAAGAATCCATTAATATTAAGTGCTTCCAAACGAACTAGGAGTCAAATAATTTCAAGAGCAATCACTTTTTCTGCCTCATTTAAGCAATATACAAATCCAGATTTAAAACTAGATGTGAATGTCATGTTTAATGAGTTAGAGAGTAAATCTGAGCTTAAAGGATAGGGAGATCATTTTTCTTGATTATTAGCAACATTGAACTCTTTAGCGTTCAATTCTTCAATGAGATAATTATTTTTTTGAACGAAATTGCTGCTTTTCCCATAAAATGGAAATAACTAAGAAATGTTTGCTAATGTTTTGAAATTTAATGAAACATTACTTTTGCGCATAATCATTTCTTGCATAATCTTTTTTCGTTCGAATGCTATACAAAATTAATTTGCTCCATTTACATAAAAAGAAAAAAAAAATCAGTTTGCAATCCAGTGTTGGATATATAAATTAAGCACAAGAATTTTGAGCTTAAATTATGCTTTCAGCATAAATTAAAGTTAAAATGAGACAAACAAAGAAAAAAAATCCCGTTTCATACTTCTCGAAGACACCACACTGAAAGCAATTTTTGTTTACTTTTTTCCCCCAAAGAAGATTTGATTTGAATTAATAGTGTTTTCAAATACAGTAATGGCTTTCAAGAATGCTAATTTAATCAACAAATAAATGTGTAAGATACCACAAAATCTTCTAAAAAGAAATTTCAAAAATAATGATTTTCAAAATAATGTCAAAATTCTGGTTTTCCATAATGTTTGATTCGGCATTAATTGGCAAACATTGAATGTAATAATTGCCTGCATCCTGTAAAAAGCAATATGAATCTAGAATGTCTGAACTTAAGAGAGTTTCTGAACAGATGAATGGTGATAATTGATAAGCGACACTTTTGTGTGGAATAACAAACGCAAAACGTAAAAATGCATTTAAGCTGTAAGGCTTCACAATTTCATAATGAATTTATATTCTACTTTTTTTGTTTTATATGAATATTTATGTAATATTTTGTAGGTAAATACGAGTAAAAGTGTTTCTTAAAATATTTGTATTCAGCATAAATACCAAATTTAACGATTGCATGTATCATTTATAAAGCTTTGAAATTCTTCGATGTTCCAACCTAGTACGAGTTCCTGAACAGATGGACGTCAATAAATGATAAGCCATAGCATATTTTTTGGACGTCAATAAATGATAAGCCATAGCATATTTTTTTAAGTATCGTATGCAATTCTCCGATGCTCCAACCAAGTAGAGTTCCTGAACAGATGGACGTCAATAAATGATAAGCCATAACATATTTTTTTAAGTATCGTACCACTACATAGAAGTAAATCTACGCTGACATGTTTCGAAGTTTGATAATGATTTAATATATTCTACATTATTTGAACGAAAATTTTTTGAATTTATCTTTAAAATTATTGGAAAATACAATAGGAATTCAGAAATGCGTATGTGTTTTTGAGATTTCCTGCATGTATACAATTTTTTATAAAGAAAGCACTAATATACGAATTTAAATATTTATAATCATTAATCAAGAATATTGATAGATGTTAAGAGTTTAACCTAGATGATTCTTTATTTTAAAGATATGTATGTGAAAATAAAGAAATTCTGCCGGTTTGGTATATTGGTTTGCGTGCAGCATTAGATTCCTGGATAAAGTGATGGTGTTTTACATTCTTTTTTAAACTACAATGTATATCATATGAAGTGAAGACTAAACTAGTAGTATAAAAAATTAATATATTAAAAAAGTTATCACTGCACAAAAATTATTTTTTTATCAAAATCCTAGATTTCAAAATTAGTATCGTAAAAATGTGAGGTCACGGAGACGGCAATAAAGCCACAATGAATATTGTAAGAAAAAATATAAAGAAGCATTCATTATATAAAAATACATTATGAATGCGAATACGATTTCAATTTACTTACAGTATTCCTATCTGCGCCTCACGCTTTTGCGATTTTTGTTTTAACTTCCAGACTTTTGAAAAAAATATTATTTTTCCTTTTTAATATATTTTCAAAAGCGTTTTCTAAAATATTTATATATTATTATCTCTTGTTTTTTTCATTTGTAGACTTAAATTTTCTCAGAAATGAGAATTTTTGAGTGAATCAAACTTTTAGTGTGGTTTCTAAGTCCTAATATATTTCTTTTTCTTTTTCTTTCTCCTTCTGTCCTAAATGTTAATATTTTGAAGATATTTAATAATTAAATTTTAAACTCACACCCCTTGAAAGAAAATTAAATTACTTTGTAAAGCACAAACTTGAAAGAGAAGTTGAAATCTAGCTTATTCTAGAGGTTTGCCATTTTAAATAACATCAATAAACATTTTACAAAAAATATCTATTCCTATAAGTACAGAAGATGGTAATATTTTTAAAAAGTAACTCTAACCGTTTCATTTATGTGCATATATGTGCGAAATATTTCATGAATAAGGCATCAAAAATAAAGGTTGACTTGATTGTATGCTGAAAAATAAAAAATAAAAAGTTATCGGTCAATTCTTTGAAAAATATCAATTTTCCAAGGATTTTAAAATTAAGAGAATTTACACGAAAGAAAACACGGAAAAAGTAATTGAGCGAAATTTTTTTTGTAGTCAACATTTATACTTTTAAATTGCATTAACGTAAGAAAAAAACCTTTCTTAACTCCTCTAATTTGCTAGTCAGGTCTATGTATCAATAAAGATGTCTCTTGTCAAAAATACACAAATTCTGCAAGAATGATATCTTTCTACCCTTTCACTGACTCGATTTTAACGTTAAAAATGAAAAAAAAGCTGCCTATTAAATCTTCTAGAATCGCCAATTCTTCAAGGATTTTAAGGATTAAGATAATTCATGAGAAGCGTGGAAAAGAACTAGATTTTCAAATTCGCGGCTGCATAAGTCTGAAAGTTATGTGCAACAAATTATCAGAAAAGAGTCACTTTTCTGTGAAATTTCTGTTTTCTATTCTGCTTCTGTAGCTCCATATATATGTGTATAAAAGTTTTAGCCTGAAGTGTTCTCCTGGTTTGGACTTTAAAGCTCGTGTACACTGCCAACAAAAAAGAAGAAGAAGAAAGGGGAAAAATAAAGAAAGAAAAAAAGGAGGCCAAGTTATATATTTTAGAATTTCTTTCTCCCTTACAGACAGTTTATTCAGCTATAAATTGCAATATTTCTAATAGAATAAAAGTGGTAATTATCGTCAAGTACCAAAGGCTCCTTGGAAAAAAACATGCTGGGAAATCGTAGAAAATACACCTAGTTGGGTTTCCAATTCCCTCTTCTCTGAGATCTCTTTTAAACTATTTAGAGGACTAACAGGGCAATTTTTACATTTATCGAATTATAAATCATTGCTCATTTAACAATTTAACTTAAAGAACGAAGTATGATTTTTTTTGGCACTTGCATTTACTACTTTTATTTTCAATTTATCTTTCTTCCATCATTTTTTTATAAAATAAATAAATAAATTACAACCGATAATAAAATTAAACTTTTACTATAGTTTTGGAGAGGAAATATTCCTTATTGTTGGACTATATTTTCTGTGGACTATATTTTCTGTTGGACTATATTTTCTAAAATCCAGAGATACATCGAACTATTGAGGTTATATTTATTAAGGATTACAACTCTTTTTTTCTATATGTTTCGCGCTAGGAACATTATTGGCAAAGTAGCATTATTTTATTCAAAATCATTGAAAAGGAAATAATTATTTCCTTTTGATTGAAATGTGCTGAGTTCACACGAAAAAACTTCAAGTAAATAGAGGAAATAGATTTTTTGAATAGAGTCCTTCATACAAACTAAAGGTTTAATTGTTCTTTATGGGAGAGGGGCGTGTTTTTCCTATTTCTATGCTAAAGTGACATTGAACGAGTTTCATATTTTGTAATGAGTTATTATCTTTTCTTACAAATACTTGATTTGAAACAATAATAGCAATTTGTCACGAAAGATCGATTTCCTTTCTTTCTTTCTTCCTTGTATTTTCCAGAGAAAAAATCCATCATAGAAGGAATTTCATATATTATTAGGTCAGCTTTAAAAATGATTTCCTTGTATTCCGAGGAAAGGTTTCTTCATATTTATTTAACTTTTATAATTAAGTACCAAAAAACTTTTGTTTGGTAGAAAAACCTTGCTTAATAGAATATGGCCAACAGGTTTTATCTGACAAACTAAACATACAAGTTTTAAAAATACAAATTTAAACAATATCGAGTGAAAAGAAAACAGACTGGGAGATATGCTGAAAAAATTTTCATCGATATTATCGCTGATTCAGTGTTATCGCTAATGCTTTAGTGTATTAGATAATCGAGATTTGTCTTGTATTATGTATTGTGGAAATAAAAAAAATCAAATTAAGAGTTCATATTAAAAATAAAAAAATTAAATTTTCAGGAAAATTTCTTAAAATATATTTTTAAAATAAGGACTATTTGAATGAATTAGGATTATATCCTCTTTTTTTTTTGAGCTGCGTACACTTTTTGTTTCAAAATAATTCCTGCGTAGCGAACTGAATGATAATACGAACCTGTGAAAAACAAGAAACCAGTTCGGAAGAGTTTATCGACAAAAGTAGTCTCTTCTTTTTATCGACAAAACAATCGATTTGGAAGATGAAAACTGTCATCATGCGCTTTTCTGAATATGTTTTCTGTTGAAAATGAAAACCGAAGCAGCAGGAGCTGAAGAAAAAAACCGACATTTGGTTGAAAAAAATGTGTTTAAACACATAAAGAACTCCACATTATACTCAGCAGCAAGTCTAATTCAGTATCCCATTAATATTTCAACTAACACTACATTTCCTCTGCTGTTTGTTTCATCAGTGAAATATATAATATGAATGAGACCTTACTTTTATTTGAGAAGCAGGAAGAGGGTGTCAGATATTTTTTTGCATGTATGTTGCTTAATAATGCGGCTCGGTCTAGCTGAGATGGCCAAGGACTCGTTATAAAACGAAAATCTGATAGCTTGTGTTTGCCAAGGCAGCCTTGGACACTGAAATAGAAGTATGTATTAATTCCTATTTATGGGAATAGGTTGATTTTTCAAATGATTTTCCGAGTCAACTGGCCCATATTTGAATCTTGTTTAGAAGGAAACCAAAAAAATCTATAACAGCCAACCAGCAATTTTCTACTAAAACATACATTGGCCGACCAGTTTTTGAATAATAACTGATGAATAAAGGAGCCAAGATATAAATTTTGATTTCTTTCGACTCAAATGTTTTAGCCTTGATTTGTCTTAAGCCTCTGGTGAGCTTTTTTATGCGTCTGGAGATTTCGATTTCAGTCTACAAGAGCAGAAGATGAGACGCTTTCTAGGCATTGATTTTTTTCTCTCACCAATTTTATTTTTTTCTTGTAATGTTTCAAATTCCAACTCTTTGAAGCAGTTTTGACAGGCAAGTAATTAGAGACAAAATGTTGGATTAATAATTAGTTGCATGATGTACATTGATAGTAGTTGGTAATGTACATAAAATCGCAGGGGTGCGCTGTCGGACAAGCCGTTAGCAAAAGTTTTTCTTTTACTTAGCATTTCAACTTAGAGGTCGAAAGGATATTGGAACCTAATCCGCAGTTATAGCATCTGTTGCGCAAATTTGATTTTTGTAGCTATTCGCTTGTCCGACATTGCTCGACATTTTGTCACTAATTGTTTTACCGACAAAAATCAAATGTGTACAAGTAGTCTGAACAGTAAGCAGATTTAGTTCAATTATGAGAGTGTCTCCGTTTTGAAGTAACAAGAGAAGAGTTTTAACTGTGGTAAAATGACAAGTGTGAGATATTAGCCAAGTACCTCCTTTCCAAAGCTCTATAGTAAACGATAACATTTAATTCCATTTGATTTAACATGCAACAATGCCAATGTTTGTTCAGGGTTTCAGATTAGATTTGGCGAAATCGAATCTGAAAACCTTCAATTAACTTTGAGACCAGGCAGTAACGGCTCGAAGAATAAGTGGGTAATGAATACAATTCCAATGTCAATGGATAGTTTTGATAGGTTAAAATGCTTTTTCTCTAGTCAAATATTGGTCATATTTCAATGTTTATAACGTCATATCTTAATCTTGAAATAAGTATTCATTTACAAGTTTATTTATAAATTTCATCAGAAGATTAATATAATTAGAATAATGTCAAACTTACGAGTTATAATTTTTGATGGGTGTTTTCGTATATTTAAACTCATGGACTATAATCGCAATGTCCCAAATATTATTATCTATCAAAAATTATTTTTTATGTTTTAATATTTTTAAAGTATTCGACTTATTTTGATGAAAGTGGCTTCCTTGCTGAAAAGAAAGTATTGTAAATTGAAGTACGATTTTCAGAAGAGAATCGAGAAGTAAGAATTCCAAAATGATATATTTGAACTGTCAGGAATTCTTTTCTCCACTTAAATTTAGACTGCTTTTCAGAACTAAATGAGTTAAACTTTCAGAATTATAATGAGTTAATAAGTTGATGGATAGGATAGAGGATACAGATACATCAAGAAACATAGATTTCTCACTTTGATCTCAGTTTAGATCAATAGTGTAGCGATAGGGGGGCAAAGGGAGAAAGCTACCACCACTGGCGCTATACTCCTCTTGTACTTGGAGTAGTCTTGGTGGCGCCGCAAAAACTGGAGGGGGGGGGGTCTCTATTCTTGTTGAACTAGCTTAGTTAGACAAAATCCATTAGTGTATAAAGAATGTCTACTTTAATCTTGACCCAAATGTTAGTTTCTAAACCGTTAGAGAAGCATATGTTTCCATTTTGAAAAATGTATTCAATGACTTTAGGAATTCGATTTTATATTTTTTTAGTGCAATAAATGCATTTTTGAAAAAACAAATTAAGAAATTTAATTTTTTATTCAGTTTGTAGACTTTATTCGTCATATGTAATGAAATATTCACAACACATTAACATTTTAATAAAAAATACTCAATTTTTATGTGATTATTTATTATTAATTATGTGATTATGTGATTATTTTAAGTCAATTAATGGTTGCCTGGTGGAAAATCGCCCGTTAATCAGCGGATAATTCTCGAAGTGATAATTGAAATGGTATAAAATAATTTAAATAATAATATCCAAAGCTTCAGAACTCGATCAGTTTTAGCCACAAAAGTGTATAACTTAAAAAAAAAAGTTTATAACTTGTCATGAACATTTCATAAAGGTGCCTAATTTAACTGGCAAACTGTATGAATATTAGAATTTCGTAAATTTTTCAGAAATTTATTTAATAATTCAAAATATTATCTTTTTTCAATAACAACATTTACATCGTTTTTATAATTAGAACTATATACTCATCTCTGGGGATTTAAAAATTAGCTATTGGCCACGATTTTTTAACAGGAATTCAACATGCATATTTTAACAAAAGCCACTAATAACAAAATATCTGCTACAAAAACTTGAAGAGAGAATTGGTACACTGCAGAAGGTATTAAGAGAGGGTTATTGCAACGGAGCTGCACTTTGTGTACATGGAAAAATTTCTTTCTCTATATTGAAAGAAAATGATCATAAGCGGCCATTTATGAAACGTGAGAAAATCTGCTGGGGTCTCACAGCGGAGATGGTCAGAGTAGAAACAGAGGATTTCCTTAAGTTTTAAAGTTGAGAAGGGCGTCCAAATGAGAGTCTGCTCGGTCAATAAATTTGTAAAGCGTTGCGATTAATGAACGAGAACAATTCTTCTGAGTATTCGCAGTAGCCGCCTTAGCCAGTTTTTTGCCATTTCATTACTGTACCGGGTAGAAATTTTACATAAGAATACTTGGGGTGTTTGTGATTATTTATAAGTTTATAATGTCTTTGGTTTGATTTGGCATTAGTTTATAAATCAATACGCATCAAGTATGATGCACGTACATAGCGATTAAGGGATTAATTCGTATTGAATAATCCAAATTAAAAATGCTCAAACTAGTCAAATTCTACTAAATAAATTAAACTCATTAAACTCATTTAAAAGAAGCTAATTATTTTGCCTCTAACTTAGTATGGTAAGTTGATTAAAATATTTATTTTATTACGATTATTTTTAAAAGAATACGCTGGAAGCCTTGTAAATGATTGTATAAATATAAATATTTTTTTATGTCCTTCATGTAAGAGGCACATCTGAAAAGGTTAATTTGAATTCTGCGGTTTTCTGATCAGTTCTAAAGAAAAAGAAAAAGAAAAAAAAAAACTCTCGAAGAAATTTCTGATAGAAGCGCTTATAACGAAGTGTTTCTATTACACCATACTTCCTCTTAAATTTGTTTATGCTCGCCGTAGATTCTGAATACCCTGGGGCTATGTTCAAGTACCGTGTTCATTTTCCCTGTCAACAGCAAAGAAAGGTCATTACAAAACCACAAATGAATGGCTTTTGCTGAATGTTCCTCTACAGCTCAAAGAATGTGAGGTGGTTGGAATATATATTTAGAAATTTTTTGTTTGTTGCAGACAAAAAGATACAAGTTAAATGCTCTGAATTGTTAAATTTCTTTGAATTCAGGGAAATATTTTCGTAAGTTTCAATTACTGTCTTTTGAAAAGCGTGAAGGATGTTCATTATAAAATTGAACTTATATTTAAAATCTGCACAAAAGGATGATTTTTTTGCAAATATTTAACACTAAAATGCTGTCTTATACAAGGTAATTTAAACTTTTAAAAATTACATTTAAATATTTTTATAAAAAGCACTTTTTGTAGCTTTATAATTTAATGCCATATCCGCTTATGGTTAGCTGCATCGCATGAGCAAATACAATTATCTTCATTTTCTCTTTCGATAGTTTTTCAGTGGAAAGAAGTATAGGTAAAAATAATAATAAAAACAATAAGTATCCAACCAAATAAATAACAATTTCAACAATACAACTTGCAGATATTCTTCATTTGATTGACTACTTATTATTGCATTCTGTGGGGATTTTTTGTAATCTCCTATTAAATTATTTTTTCCCCTTTTCTGTTGTGTATAAAGTAAAAATATTATACTTTGTAGTACTTTCCCCTTATGGTCAGCTGCATCACATGAGAAAATACTGCTATATTTCATTTCTCGTGATATAGTCTGTAAGTAAATTTAATTTCCGAAATAAGGATAAAAGCAACCAGTAAGTAACCAGTCAAACAAATAATAGCTGCAATAATGCGGTTTCATTTTCAAATGCTGAATCATCAAAAAGTGTATTGTTTAATGAATTTAGAGAGGAATTTCTTTTCTTTAATCAAATTAAAATAGAAATGTTACTTTATTACATGTTTATATTATATCATTAGTTAAATTTACATTGTCCTCTCTTTATTAAATATGAATAATATACTTCTAAACGTTTCGTTCCAATTCTGTACCTACAAAACATTTACTATATACTGTGAAATTTCTTGAAATTTGCTTTCAACCATATATTTCAAAACTTATAAAAAAGGAAAAATTGGAATATATTCAATTTTTGTTAATAATAGTATTAGGACAGATACACAATTTAAGAATTTTAGATTAAAAAGTTGCAACAGAACACGCAAATTATTCAAATACCGATGACTCAGCGATGAAGACATTTAAATCGAAAAGCTATTTTCAGATATCTAAACTAATATGAGAATCCTAAATATTAGCTCATTTCAGAGTTTCTCGAGTTAATACTTTCGAGACGGGGAGGTTAATATAGCTAAACTAATCTAACGTATCGGATACCAACTGGAAACAAGAACTATAATTTTAGAATCGCCGAAAAGTTAAAAACATTTGAATTTGTCAAGCTTTTGAACTCTAGCAAGCTAAGTAAATAAAGAAAGTAACGAGATATTGTTTAAGAGGAAACAAGCTTTCCATTTTACATATTTCTATAAAATTTACCAAATAACCACAACAGATTAAATTTCTATCAATCAAGTATTGTCTCTCTATTTTCATTACTTTGTTAATAATTGGTAATTTGCAGTCAGAGCAATTTTTTTTTTCAGATGAAGCTTAGGTTGCAAAAATGATGATTAAATGCAAATTTTAATAAACCTAGTCAATTCTATCCTACTCTATATGTAATGCGCAGCTAATTGATACAAGGAAGTGACATATTCGTTATTGAAAAAGTAAAACACTATACCAATTACCAATTTTTTAAAATTCTTATTTACTCTAACAACTAACTCTCCATTTCTATGTTTTATTTTATCATGAATGTGCAATTTGTAGTCGAAAATTATGACTAGTTACAGCAACTTTTTTCTGTTCTCTTCAAATGTACAGGCATTGGTAGGCAAAATAATGTAAACACGTAGCATTTTTGAGGCGAAGATTAAAGTATATTGATAGTAAATTTGAGAAATTTGTTGTATTATAGGTAACTGAAAATGATAATTATGAAATCGCAAATGTCAAGGTAAATATGGGCAATTTTTAATTTATCAATTTTTTTTATTGTGATATATTTATTTTTTCAAACAAAAATGAGTTCTAAGTGCATAAGCAAGTTCCCAAAGTAACTTTAATTTATCGAATTACCAATATATTTTCTATACAGGGATAGTTCAGAAAAAGATATCGAGCACAAGTCCAATATCAGAAAGTTATTACTTTGAGTTAGAGCTGCTGTCAGTGTAATCGATCGCCAACATTTCAGGTCGATATCTTGATGTAATTTCCAATCTTCTTTGACTGAGAGGAGATTAGAGAACCTAAAAATCCCAAGGAAAACCACAAAAGGTTTCTTTAAGGCAGAAAAATGTTTCTACTACATGAATTGAAGAGGATCAATGCTGTTGAAGACTTTTAAACACTGGTTTATTGATGTTCAAATTAAGTTAATAATCCAGTAGTAGTTATTAAGTTAATAACCCAGTAGTCCAGTAGCTATTATTACTTCACCAAATCCCGAGCAATAATATCTTCCATTTTTGAACATTTGCAGAAAAATTTTCCTTCTTTGATAAATATTCTTTGCTAAAATTAAATTTGCTTACTGGTGGTCCTTTCTAAAATCAAATAATGTAGTTGTTTTGAGAATTCAAGAAAAAATTCTTTTAAAAAAAGGAGATTGATGTAAATACTGCAAAATTAAAAATTCGAACTTTTTAATACAAATTCATCAATAGTCCTAATTTTTTTCTTATTTTCTTACAGCTTTTTAATTTTTTAAAATCATGATGCTAAAATATTGCCTAAAATTCAAAGAAATTGTCTATATCTATACTTTTAACTTTATTTTGGTTAAATAGGTCAAATTAAAAATAAAAAAAGATCATTTTTTTATTTCACAACTCATTTTGTTAGTTAATAACAATAAGTAATCGAGATATTAAAGTTTTTAAGAGATGATTTATATATAAAACAAATGCTATCTTCTATTACAAATAACAGGTTTTATGTTTTACACGTTTTTATTGAACTTAATTTCTTTCATGTTTCGAAGATGTGATCTTATAACCGATTTTTCACTGATTTTTTATGTAGTAGATTAAAAAAAAAAAGGAAAATTGTCTTTGAAACTGCAGTATTGTAATATTCGCCATCTGATAGTGAATTTGAAAAAAAATTGTCTGTAATAATTATAATAATAAATTAAGAAATATTTAAAGAGTAAAAAGTAGAAAACAAAGTAAGTACATGATTTGCAATATAGAAAATTATTATTTTTTTATTGATATCAAAACAAAATCTTAAAAGTGTGGCGAGTCTGTGTTGGAAGAAAATTAAAACTCGATGAATAATACACTGAAGAAAACTCCTAAATATTCATGTAAAATTACGAGTAATTAATATTCCAACCAGATTATATCTATCAAAATCTCATTCTACCATTTGATCTTGAGCATAGAAGTTTATTTTTTCTGTTTAGCAGTCTAATAAAATCATATTTTAAAAAAGTTTTTTATTTTTTAATTATTTATTGCTTGTACAATTTTGATATATTGAGTGTTAACGCTATTCAGAACCTTTGAATGTTAGAGTTTAATTTTTAACTTATTGACCACAGATGCATTGTACACATAGAAGAATTTCTTGCTAGAATTTTAATTTTTCTTTTTGAAATTCTCGATAGAACATTCATTCTGTAGAATATAAGAGCATTCATTTCTTTTTACTGTATGTTGTGAAAAGTGATAAGCCAATTTAATAAGCATAAAAAATTTATGATGAGAAAATTTTTATGGAAAGTAATTTGCAAGCAGACATACTTGTAAAAAGTGTAAAAAGTGAAATAAGACGATGAAGAAGAATCTGTCATCCAAATAAGTAATTAGATTGATATAAAACTTATTATGTATTTGTTTAACTGAAAGAAAAAGATTGATTTTGTGGAGTTTAAATCTGGACAAGCTTGTTATAGAGATTTATAAAGCTATTTTCTGACTCGTCCACTTCTTTAATCACTGATAAAGCTTTGTTTATTTTATTTCGCATGATTTCGAGTTCCAGTGCTTTTTTAGTATTTGTTCGAAGGACAAAAGTCCTGGAAGAGTGAAAGGCAATCAATCTGATTAGATGAATTCGATCTCCAGAATGATTCCGCGATGTCTGAGAAGCTAATCAATCCTATTAGATGGTTCGAACTCAAGAATGTTTCTACGAAGTCTGTAGTTAGCATACACTAATTCTTTTGATTTCGGTCCTATTTAAAAGTTAACTTCCTCATAATATAAAAAAGAAAATTTTTAAACTATCATTTTATGTTATTACATTTGGATGTTATCTAAAAGTGCGACAGGCAAACGATCCGCTGACTTACTACTTTCTGAATATTTTTTTACATTTATTTCCATAGAAAAAAATATATAGTTTTATCAAGGATTTTGCTTGATACTCCTGGCACAAAGGATTTAGAGAAAAAGTGTAGGACAACATGCTTAGTTATAAAATGGTGGATGACATCTACGCCCAACCTTTCAGAGCGCCGCACCACATCATTTGGAAGACGCTTGACCATAGACATCTGATTTAATATATATACACGATATATTCTTGATAAAACCGCATTCCGAACCTAGAAACTCCATACGGTTTTAATTATTTTTCCTTTAAACATTAAATTATAATTTAAGTATTAAAAGAATAAACATTTATCTTTGCATAAAAATAAGTAGCATATTAATTAAAATTATCTGTAAATAGTTAACTAAATTTAATAATTTTACTTTTTTTAAAAATGCATCTGTATTTGTAATTTTTTTCTTTTAAAATTTTAATTTTATTATTATGTATTTTGATAATAAATATTTATTTTGGATGAAAAAAATTAAAAATATATTAATTAAGAGTATTTGTAAATTTTGAATTGAATAAAAATTATTAAAAAAAAATCCTATCCATGTTCGAACCCTGACCTTCTGTATACGAGACGGTTACCTAGACAACCATGCCATCAAGTTAACAGCGTATAAACTTCACCAAAAGTTTGTGAACCATTTTCTCGAAATTGGCTGGCCATGGTGTTTTAATATTTTTATGAATGAACATTCTAAATGTGTACTATCATTATACTAAATCTCATCCCGATCTCAGATTTCAACTCCGTGACCTCCTCTTGTAAGTCTAGCACATAGCTTTCTTTGTACGAACCACTCCTTTAGTATTGGCAATATTCCAGATTCTTCGCCAGGTATGTTCTTTTTACTGAAGGAAACAAAAGCACGGACTTACTCCTTTTCTCATCTGTATAAGTTTGATTAGCAGAAGAATTTTTAGGATTAGTATTCGAACTCAAGAAAGAAAAGTTTGGTAAAGAATTTGTCAATTAAATTGTCGCGCCGATCGATATAAAATGTTGCTAAAGTGTCACTTAATCCTTCTTAATTCAAAATACCTGACAAGAAGTTGGTTCGGGAAAACTTCGACACATGTGACTGTGTGTGAAGAATCATTCCTCATCTCGTTTCCATAGCAACAGCCCCTAAGTCACCGCATCCATTGGGCACACAAGATTTCTTTGAGAAAAAACATCTTTGATATTTTCTTAAGCCTGGGGTCTTGCCTTCTTCAATTTTGATTCTTTTCTTTTTCTTGTTGCCACGGGTAGTTTGTTTCCAAAATGGAGTGATTTCTTTCGAGAGAAGGAACTGCCATAGGGTCTTTAAACACGAAATTAATATTGAAAAGTACAAAAAGAGCCATTGAGTGGAAATGAAAGATGATACTTAGAAAAGTATTCATTAAGTACAGATTAGTTGTATTTCCATGAGAAGTATCGAAATAATTTAGCTCAAAAGCACTGATAATCAAGAAAAAGGAGCCAAAGATTTCTGCAATATTAGGAATATTGAGATATTTTTGAAAGTATTCAGAATTTAAAGCACTAAGAAGAATGTGATTTTGGAATAGTTAGTTTATGACGCTCAAGGATTATATTTGAAAAACTTTTCATTTTATCAAAAGGCCATAATTTTATTATAGCAAGTAATATCTTTAACGTATGAAGTGAAATTTCCCAGTAGCATAAAAATATTATACAATATAGCGCATTATCCTATAATGCAATATCTGCAATATTGTACTGAATTTTTTAATTATATTCAAAAATTATTTCATTTTATATTATAGCATATAAAATTACACAATAATACTGTATAATAACAAAGAATGTTGCACAATGTCGCATATCTTTTGATACACAGTTTGTAGAAGTCTAATGCACAAATTATGATTTTTCCAACAAATTAATTTTATACTTTTTTTGCTGTAAAATAAAAGTGTTTACAAATCCTCTTCTCAGTTTTTATTACTGTTGTATATTAAATCAAAGTACACTTTCGACTTATTTATCAAAAGTGCTTCATTTGTGAACTTTTTTTTAAAAAATTAGTTAATTTGTTCAGTGAGTGATCTTGCAACAAACAAATTCTGTTAATTTGATTAACTCGTTAAATCTATGGCGCATTCGTTAACTATGCCCTGCTTTAAATTACACACCTCATACGTTATTATAAATTATGTGCTGCATCAAATAAAATTCATACATTTTATATTTAATGCGAAATATTTCATAAATAAAATAACCGTAATTTGCTCAAGGTGTTTAAATAATATTCTTGTCGGACAAATTTACTTACCTATAGCGTTAATATAGTAAGAAAAATATATTACTTAAAAATAGTTACTTTACCTAATTGTTTTCATAAACTGTTAGGTATTTTTCTAAATTCACTCTTTTTTAAATTATGTTGCTTTAAATTAATAACTGAACATATGAGGAGTTATTAATCATCCCTTGCGCTATCTTATACGCTTTATATACTGTTATGTGTGTTACATGTAATAAATTTATTAAAGAACAGAGTTTTTAAAAAACTCATTTTTATTAGCATGCTAAATAGTGGAAATCTTTTAAAATTATTTACTACTTTTTGTTTTTTGATATATAAGTCATTAAAATAATTATTGCGAAATCTTTATACTATAACAATGAAAGTAATTTATTCTCAAATTCACTGACAGATGATGTATGTAGAGCGGGATTTAATTTTTTAATTAAAAGATAATTAAGCTATGAAAATATAAAAATAGAGGATGGTCATCCAGAATTGAATAAGATTTCAAAATTCTTACTCATTAGGAAGTGAATGCGAAATTGATTATTTAACATATTTATATATAAAATATTATATATGTTTTATATATAATAAATTATGCATGTTTTTTTATATATTATATGCTTTATTATAATTTTTATAACCGTAACTCTTTGTTAAAGATCTACGGATTTTTCTTATAAGACCGTATCTGTGAATGTTTAACCGTTTGGGGACCACAACAGAAATTAAAAGAAGGCAGTTTAAAGGAAAGAATGGTAATTAATATATAGTTAATAGGTGGTTTCATAATGAAAAATGACAAAAAGAATCTACATATTGAAATGGAAAAAGAAAGCAAAAAAATGCAAAAAGAAAGTTAATTTAACCAGTGAAATTACCAATTAATATTTATTTCCTTAACTTAATATGTGCTTCTTGGAAACTATTAAAATCACTTCCCAAATTATTATTTTGATAATTCCCATAATGAAACTTTAGCAATATATCATCTGTGCTGATATTTTTTTAGTTCATCGAATGAGCTTTCTACTTCCTCAGTCGTTACTTCCGCAAAAAGGATAGTTAAATATTTCAATGTACTGACCTATTAGAAACAGGTTGAAGGCAAAAAAGGAAGTATTTGATTCCTGTTTCTTTGGATAGGTTTTGAGATAAATGTAATTAGTATTTCCTGCGTGCATATTTATTGCTGATATATTTTTTAAAAATTTAAATTGACTTTTTCGTATTTCCAAAGATGGGATTTTGTTATTAGCTTTCTACTGACTTCCGGATATGGCAGAATTTAAGTTTCCCTGGTAATACACTATTTTAATATTTTCAAAACCTATTAGGTTATCGATTACTTTAATAAATTTTAATTTCATACTTCCCTAAAATTCTACTGTGTTCCAAAATATTGTTTGTTTTATCAAACATAATTTAAGAACACATTTTTTACTATGCCAACTTCGGTGAAGCTGTTTTATGACGTTCAAGAAAAATAATTCTTTCATGATACTCTTTAAGACTCAAATTATCTTTTTTTATCGTCTTCAAAATGAAATATATATAGATATAGTATTTATATAGGTTATTTATATACATATAGTATTCTCTATGATTGGGCGATGGAACTTGACTAATTCGAAATCGAAGATTCCATAGTAAAAATTCGAATTTTTACAAAAGTCCAAATTGTGAGTTATTTATAACTGGGCCTATAAATGGCAAGAAAAAAAAACAATTTTTACAATAAATCGGGAGTAAATATCAATTCTCAATATTAAATAGTTTTAATATATGATCAATTAATAATCTATGATTAAAATAAATTAATAAGGTGATAATGATTTTAATAATAATAATAATTTCAAAAATAAGACAGTAAAAAACTTTATAACTGACGTTTATTTTCTATAGATTTCCAGAATGAATGTTCAATTTCCATATTTCGTTGGTAGGGGCACTGTGAATATTCTGTAGAGTTTATATAAATTTCTGTATATAGAAACCACGTTTAAAACTTTAACTTCTCATAATTAATGATTGTGCATTTTCCACCTTTCATATAAAGTACTCACCAAGTTGAAACTTTTGTTGAGTTAAATGCGCAGAAACTGTTCAAATTTAACTCAAGAGTAGTCTGCTCTTTCTCAGATTATCATTTATACTTTCTCAAACAAGAAGTATGAAACAGAAAGTATGGCAAACGTCAAAAATTTCAGACTCAAGATTTTGACCAAATTCCATAATTTAGGCCTCCCTAAGTCAATAAAAATATTGGAATTATGTCTATCGCTTTTTTTTTACAATTGATAGATAGGCTGAACTAGTCAAATGATATAGTCCATACGTCCGACATCCACGAAAGGGTACAATCTGATATTGGTATAGAGGAACTTAACTCCACACCATTATTATACTCACCGGAAAACCGAGAACATTTTTTTACTTAAACAGTAACGTCTCATTCCTATATTTGAAGTGTTTCTCTGTGAGACCAGTACGTGTATATATGAGCCTAATAACACAAAAATTATAAAGCTATGTAAATGAAATTCTATTTCTGGTCTTTCCATCAAAATTCTAGACTTGTACCATATTTTGGTCTCAGTTGTCCAAAGGAAATTGATATTTTTGTTCAAAGCGAAAAAACTTATAACAGAATCCATCCTATTGCATAAGTGTCCTAGAAAGTTCAGGAGTGAAGTTATTATTTTTTTTATGTTGAATATATTTAATTCCCATTTAAATTGTTCCGACTTAATTTGCGTGAGATGAATAAAAGAGCTTTTATGATAAAACTAAAACAAAGATGTAGCGATCATCAGCGTAAGATGCCTGAAGTTATATAGTTATTATTTTTACTATTTTCCAGTTATGTCATTATGTTACAGAGATCGTTCAAATTATTCATTTTGTATTAATCAGATAACTGTCTGAATTCTTGCACGCGTCTGATTTTGAACCGGTCTGATTAAAGGGAACAAAAATAGAAATTTCGACTGAAATTTTCATCGCATCTTTTAATACATTAATTATTTTGAGAAGAAAAAGAAAAATAGATGAAAATAAACGTGAATAAAATATAAAAATTACTTCAATATTCGACTTAGGAGAGGCAAGAAATATAATCTTCTGGAATAATTTTAATTGGATTCATTATTTTAATTCATAAAAATTACATTTATTTAAGCTGAAATAAAGAGAAAGACAAGAAAAATTATTTATATCGTAATTAACTTATTTACAACCATAGTTGAAATTGTTTAATTCGATGTTGACAGCATCTTCAATATGAATTCGATTTTGAATAAAAATTTGAATTCACAAAAACAGTTTGATAATTTGTACAGAGAATAAAAGACAAATTATTTATTTCGAAAGTTTTACTTTGTTTTTAATGGTACCAAATTATTTACAATAAAATTTTCCCCAAATATTAAAAATTAATGGAATTTTTAAGACCGACAACAATATTTTTCAGTGCTGTGATAGAAATCAATCCAATTTCATTTTTCCATCAAAATACGTGATCACAATATTTTTTTCCATTGTTAAAATCGTAGTTGTAAACACTTGATTTCTTTGAAATATTTATAATAGCATTCCAAAGTATAATTTGATTTTCTCGCAGATTCCTTTCAAGCTATTTTAAAAACATGTTTTTCAACTGAATCTCATTGAATGAAGAGGTGCAGTTTTTATTTGAAATGTTTTGCGAAGTAAAAAATTGCTCGGATATGCCGGATTTCCTGTAATGTGATATTGGATTTTTGCTTTTTTTTTTTTCTAATGGTATTTTTTAAAATTTCATTTTAAGTTATGATTTATTTTAAAACGTTTTTTAGATATTTTGATTGAAAATAATTCAAAATTCATAAAATTCAAATAATTATAATTAAAAAATAGGTTGTTTTGAAACTTCTGACCATTATATCTTTTTAATTCGCTCGTGTAACGTTTCACACCTGATATTTGGCTCAGCTATCTAATTAGTTGATTGTTTCTCTATTATCTCTTATCTATAGCAGAGAAGGGTTCATCTAATTTGATAGAAGGTGCTGTATAGTTAGATAGAAGATGTGAATCGCAAGAGGGTCCCGCAGCAGTCGACGTGTTATTGGATATTTTCTTAAAAGGCAGTTTTTTTTTTTTTGTAACTTAATTTTGTTTTCCAGTTATTCGTGTATTTTTTCAAAGCCGCACGCTTTTTCTTTTTTTATCTAGAATTCATGAAAATGTAGATGCCTTGTAATTTTCCCATTTGTTATTATTTTCTATTAAATTTGGTATTACACAGACATTTATTTCGATGTATTTAATATTAAGATACATTATTTCAAAAATATGCTTCGAAAAAGGCAATTCATTTACACATAAATTTCGGTTTTTCTCGTATTCAGATTTTTAAATCTTATCAAACAAAAATTGGAGATTTTTTAAATATTTATGTATAATGTAATACACAATTATTAATATTAATAATTATGTATTACATTATAATAATTATATATAATTAAGTCTTTGGGAGAACCAGCATTTCGTTCAAATGTTAGTAGCGGTTAGTAATTATTGAATAAGAAGTAAATATCGCAAATAATAAATAAAATTGTTATTATTATTATTAAAATTATAATGATTTAAAGCATTATTTTAATGAATAAAATAATAACAATTATAATGAAAATATATTGATTTACAGAATAATGTCAGTAAAAATAAATAGTTTCATTAAAGATACAGTGTAGAACAAAATAAATGGTAATATTCATAATAAAAGTATTCGCTTTTAGAAACACACACACACACACACACACACACACACACACACACACACACACA